>WUQG02030372.1:0-11052 GCA_011317285.2 Androctonus mauritanicus
CATTTTCGGACACAAGCGTCCCTCTTCAGTGCCATATACATCAGAATCATGATAACAATTCTGATTCTGACGTATATGGTACTGAAGAGGGACGCTTGTGTCCGAAAACGTTATGTCAGATTAAAAATTTAGTTTCTTTGCTATAGTGCTTGAATTTAGAAGATTATATGCATAAAGCAAAGTGTTTACCAAGTTTGTTTTAATAATTATCAGGTTTTTAACAGATATTTTAACTTTCAAATTTTTTTAGAATATTTATGACTTCAGAAAAATAATCTAGCTAATTTCTTTCTGTTACTTTTTTTGCTATAAATATATATTTATAGCAAAAAATTAATTTCAATATTCTTATGCCTTAATTTACATTCTTAATTCCAATATTTTTTTTTTTTTTTATATATTTTATTATTATAAATCTATGCAGAATTTGTAGTATACAATCTACATAAAAGATCTGCTTGCTTGGGAGTTCTTGAGCTAGTTTGAGCAGTGACATCATTTTACTTGATTTCCTTGAGTTAAATTCACTTTTATCCCTACTATCAACAGTTGATAAATGAGGGCATTCCACTGTGTTCTAAATAGAATCTTTCTAGGACTGTTTTCATTTTTTTGTTCTACAGTAGCTTAATCATAAATACTAGAAAATTGATTTGATAGGGTGAAATTATAGAATTTATTATAGATTTGGTCATTCCATGTATGTTGCTAAAATTATAAGAACAACTGCTGTACTTTATGAATTTTTACTATTTATTTTGGTTAAATTCTCTATTTTTGCATATGTTTCTCAGAATAATTTTCTGTTGTTCAATAAATAATGTTTATCAGTTTAAGTATCTCTTAAGGGGCAAATTTTAAAAGGTTTTCAAAATATCAAAGCTTAAGTTTATTTAAGGAAAAACTCTATTTCTAACATCTGTTTATTTGTGAGAAAATTCAAATTTTTTGGATGTAGATGATTCAAACTAGCAACTCTAGTCTGATTATATTATAGTGATATTGACATATCATTATAGATTGTAATATATAAGTAAATTATAATTAGCTATATTAAATAAGTTTAAATAATAAATACAAAATACAAAATAAATTTAATTTTTAAGTTACCGTAAATATAAAATATTTAAAATTTTAGTTTTCCTAACATATCATTTTGTATATATATTTTATTATTTAGAATTGATATTGACATTATAAAAAATATTAAAGATTTATTATTATTTCTTTGTTAAAAAAAATTTATAAAATTTTTTACAGGATGAAACAGAACCATACTTTATAGCCATATTTTCTGTAGAAGCCACTTTAAAAATTCTAGCCCTTGGTTTTGTGTTACATCGTGGGGCATATCTTCGTAATATTTGGAACATGATGGATTTTGTGGTTGTTGTTACAGGGTAAGTTAAAAAATGTACTTTTTAGCTAATTACATTAATATTATTTTGAAGGATTATGTAGAATCAGATCAAATTTTTTTCTGTTTTTATTAAAAAAGTATTCATTTAAATTCGGATTGAAAATTGTTGAAAATTGTTTAGTTTGATTGATAAAACTTACTTTAAATGACAGGATGTTCTGATCTTTCCTTCTTTGACTCTTATTTTAGTGTTTCTATTTTAGAAGCTTTTTGATACTTGTTTTAAGAAACAAATTTAAAATATCAGTATTTTTTGGATATTTCATTGGTTTGTTAGAATTGTATAATATAATTTTGAGGTTATAATTTTCTGTGTAATTATATTTTTACTTATGGTTATTCTTATAAGGGTAGATTATGGTTGGGGGTCTATTTGTTAACCCCTATATTTTCAGGACACTTAATTTTACAGCACGAGATATAGAGAATTTAAATCTGCGCACACTGCGTTCCTTCAAGGTTTTGCGTCCAGTCAAGTTAATATCCCGTGTTCCAAGTAAGTGAAATTCCAAATAAGATAGCAATTTAGACAAATGTATCGCTTTTAGGATTATTGCTTTTGAAGATGTCAGTTTAGAATGCTCCTTGTAGTTAATGAGATAGGATAGAAGAGTAATTTATGTTGGATGTATTGTTTATGAGTTTTCCTTTGGCATGTTAAAATATAGAATGTTTCTTTCTGCACGTCCATTCAAATAGTAATTTAGATGAATTATTGCTTGAATTTGGTGCAATTTGTAGCTTAGATGAATAGTGTTCATTGATGTCTTCAATGTGATGAAGTGTTTTGAATTTTTGCCACAGCAGTTTGTGCTTACTAGGTATTTATTAGTTAAATGTTAGTAGTTAGTATGAAAATGTTCAATGTAAAAGGCAATTAAAATTAAAGTCAGCTGAATTATAAAATAATTATGAAAAATGAAATTTAATAATTACATCTACATCATCAAACTTTTCTTGAAATATTAAGAAAACACTTTCATGCCATTTACATAAATAATACATAAATATAAAATGACATTTGCACTAATATCAAAAGTGATAAGAGATAGTAATGAGCTTCTCTTATCTACTTTGCTTTAGATGATACCATAAATGTATTTTAAGAAAATATTGTTAAATCTATTAGAAGAATAATCAAATTTTATGCAGTTCATAATAAACATAAAAAATAATCTTAAAATTCTTGAATGATCAAATATTTTCAATGATATTTTAAAGAAAAATTTCAAAATCAAGTATAAAAATGATATTATTTTCCATTTTAAAACAAAAATTTATGTATGTGTATTTTTAATATATAATATGGGCAAATTTTTTGTAAAATTTCACTTTTTGTAAAATTCTGAAGAAGATATAAAGGTAAGATTTATAAAAGTTCTGCCATATATATAATTTTTACCTCTTCCTAATCCTTTACCTCATTTCCATTTAAAATGTAGAACTTAGTATTAGCTCAAGTGACAGTAGAATTAATAAAGATTAGTAGTTATCCTTATTTGAATAGATAAAAATTTATCAGACATGACATTTTTTATATCTTCAAATTTTTAAAATTTATATAAAATGATACTTTTAGGCTTAAAATATATATATATATGATATGATAGTTTTATTTCTATAATGAATTTTTTTTATTTATATCAAAAAATAATTAAACTAAAATCACTTTATCATAAAATTAAAACTTCTAAAGACTCTGGCTAAACATCTCTGATAAATTCATCATCATAATTCTTTTTTAAATGATAAGATACATAATATTTATATTGGAATTATACAGCAGGTTCTTGTTTGATATTGAGGTTAGATTTTTATAAATTGTAACTTTAGTTGAAACTAAAATCCTCATTGTCCTAATATATATACTATAAGTCAACATTACATTCCTAGATTATGGTATTAGAAAGATAATATTTGTAATTTTTTTTCATCTAAACATTACTGTATTGTTCAATAATGGAATGAAATGAAACAAAACAAAAGCATGATTTATTTTACCAATACCATTCAATTTCTCCTTTAATTGTAAAATTTTACATATAATTATATGTAAATTTTACAATTAAAGGAGAAATTGTAATAAATGTATTAAAATGTAAATTTTAGTAATTATATAATTTTACATATCATATCTTACAGATAGAGAAATTATTTTCTAATAAAAAAAAGATAAAAGATTCACAGATGTTGTGCATATGATTAATTTTTTAATGTCAGGTTGATTGTTTACTAATTACTAAATAGTTTTGCCATTCCAAGTCCTACCATAGTTTACTAACACTCAGGGAAATCTAGATTATAGAAGGATGGGATTGGCAAGCACCTTCACTTAAATTTCCAAATATTTCATTCCTAATTTGATTCTGGGTCCTCCAGAGAGTCAAAGCATTTTCATCCAATCAAATATTTTATATGATAAAAAACTTTAATTAATATGTTGTTAAGTTTAATATTCACTAACTGGTTAAAGAGAGAATGAAGTTCTAAAACAATAAAGTTCAGTGCTATATAGCAGTAATTAATATAAAATATTCTTTATTCACAAAAACATTTAGAATGTTTTCAGTTTAAACAAACCATCTTCAGCAATGTCATATAGTATTACAGACTACATTTAAATATAATCCAGGTTATATTTTAAATGTATTCTGTGATTCTGTATAATGTTGTTGAAGGTAGTTTGTTTACATCAAAAACATTCCAAATGAATAAAGGATATTTTGTATTAATTATTGCTATGTAGTGCTGAATTTTATTATTGTTGTTTAATATGCTGTTGTTCATAGACAATATTGAATTAGTGTTCATATAAAATATACTGTAATTATCTTGTTTTTCTATAACTACTACAATAACACAAGAGTGAAATGATTTTCACTTCATTTTCACTCTTTTGTGAAGGGAAATGCAAGAAAATAAAGCTTTAATCTGTTTCAATGTCTTAAGATGTTTAATTTTTAATTAACTATTATAGGTAGTCTTCAACTTATGATGACTTGACTTATGACAATTTACATTTATGATAGTCAAAATTATTATTAAAAGTTCTCTAATTCAATTTTTCCACCTGCATATACATATATATATCACATAGCTTTTTTATATGCATCACAGCATTGCAAATGCTGCTTACAATGATGTGATATTTGCTTGCTGTTACAACCACACAGTATCAATAAACAAAGCCTTCTACAATACACAATAACTGTTAGTATAATTTATCTACTTCTAAGTTATCACAGCCTTTGGCATGTTAGTTGCTAATCAGCAGTCAAAGTGTTTGTTTCTTTCATTGCAATTTTTATATCTTGTTGTAATGCTGTCATGTCCAATAAGAGAAATAATACTATTGATGAAAATTCCAACGTAAAAACAGAAGATGAGAAAAGCTTTAATTGTTTTAAGTTATATAAAAACCTAATTTATGAAAATATTAAAACAGAAATAAAAAATATCAATAATTAAAAAAGTCCTCAACTTATGTCAGAATTGACTTATGATGGAAATGTTGGAACAGAACCCTTTCGTAAGTTGAGGATTACATATATATACACTCATATATAAGCTGATCTCCCAACTTCAAGTGATAAAACAATATAACAGTCATTGAAATAAATTGTTAATATATTTTATAATTTTAAAAATTTTCCAAATCCTTTTCAGTATTGGAATAAATAAGGCCACTTTGACAAAATACCAGACTTGGTGAAATCACCAAGTCATAACCATATCAGCTAGTCACCAAGACTGATGAAATTGCACCAGACTTTGTGAGCTTTTACTTCCATCACGTCATGATATGATGAGAAAACAGAATGGAGAGTATGGAGATGGGTCACATTGAATCCAATCACATTTCTCTATAATGTGATTTTATTGAAATATTTGTTTTTCAGAAAATATCAAAGAAATATTAAAAATCTTCATCTTTTTTGAATCTCAACAAAAATATTTAACAAAGTTTAAATAATAAAAAATCAAAACATGCAATATAAATTTTTCTGAACTGACAAGCACACACATAATCATTGATGTTCAAAATCAACTACAAAATAATCATCATGTATTTTCTAAATGATCAGAACTATTTGAAAAATTCAAATTATTAATCAGGAACATTAGAAATCACTATATTTCTATTTAATATTAACTGATGATTCGTGTATTAATGGCAACCATGTTTACTAATTAAAATATATATATGTTGATCTATACATTCCTGATCTTTGTAAACCAGCCAGTAAATTAATATTTTTGAATTTATTTAAATATGAAAATTCACATACATCCTCATATTTTTAATAATACAATTGAGAAGAAATAGACATATTTAGAAATAAATACAGCACATTCTACAATAGGACACACTACTAGCACAAAGAGGATGCAGTGTGAATACTTTATATACTTTTTATTGTATTTGTTTAGTATCCAATATTTAAATAACTACAAGAATATTAATTTAAATACAGTCGTATATATTCACATATTTTTAACAAAAAAAAAAAATGAAAAAGTCAGTAAGATGGTAATATTTGTTACAGATAAATATGATGGATCATGATGCATCTGACATGAAGATGTGACTGAGCTGTTAAATCTTATAATTGTGTAAAATTTTATATTTTTGACTACTCCATATATAAGCCAATCCTCCCTTCAAAATTTTTTTTTGAAAAATAGCTTATACACAGGTGATTTAGTTTTTACTGGAACTATAATAGCAAAATGATAACTGAGGCAATATTAAAGGAAGACTTACTACATCTATAAATGAAATTTGATTACAGAATTTACAAATAAAATTAAACCACCAGTGCATGAAAAATTTTAAACTTATCATATAATACTACCATCAAAAATATTTAAAATTTAGAATTTGAAGAGAAGATAGAAGCTAAATATCTATTTAAATGATTTAATTATTATCATAAATATAGTAATCAAATCTGTATTATAAAAGTTTCTACATTTTTTTTATCATCATGAACTTTTGTTAAAAAGGAAAAATGAAAAAATTTTTAAATCTTAAAGGAGAAAATAGAATTTGTTATAAAAATTGAAATATAAGCTTAATATAAAAGTTTATCACTGAATCAGCTTTTAAATTGCAATATAAAAAAACTATCAACATACAAGTATTTATTGCAGAAAATAATTATGAATATTTTACTTCAATACTTCAGGATGTTAGAATTTAAAATTCTTTAATTAAAATTTTATTAAAAATCCTTGTATTATAATTAGGTATTTATATTCAAATCTATGAAATAAGAAACTTTTAATCTGTCCAATTAATGACATATTTTACATAGTACAATATTTACAGTTGATCTCAATGAATTTGTGTTCCATTTTAAGATAAATTTTGAGTTATAAACAGAACTTACAAGTGCATTGTATTTATAACTAGACAAATGCCATATTTGATATACAAGTTGTCCTCAACTTACAATGGGATTATATTTTGATAACTTTCATTAGTCGAAAATATCATTAGTCAAAACTGATCAATAATGGTAATAATTTTTAATAGTAATAATAGACAATGGAATATTGAATCTTTTAAGATGGTATAATTGTTCAGATTTGATTCTGGGTCTTCAAGATTATAAAATAATCCAGAATTAAATCCAGGCTCCAATGTGTTAAAATCATATGGAATTGAATTCAGATCTTCAAATTGTTAAGTGATTGCTTTACTACATTTTTAATAAAACAAAAAAGTATTTCTAGCCAATATGCTGTAAAAATACTGTAGCTAAATTTCGAATATCATAAGGAAATCATAGAATTGGAATATTGTAAATTGAATGGAGAAGACTACTTGCATTTCAAACATTTATATCATTCTTGTTGTCATTAATAAATATTTTTGTTTATAACAAGTATATTATTCAAAAATAATGAAATAAATTTTTAAATGTCTAAACTTTTAGCAAAAATTTTTAAAATTTATTTTATTATGTCATATGATAAATTGTTACTGATGATTTAGAAGAAAATTAGAAATATTTTTGTAATATTGAAATATTAATTTTAGAAAATTGATAAAAAAAAATCAAACATCTAAACAACTTTACATCTAAATTAAATAGATGTTTGTATATAGTTAAAATCCATGTACAGGCAATATAATAGAAAGATAAACTATGTATATTTTAATAAAATATTGTTGTTATATTTTTATCTGAAAATTGACAGGCTATCAACATTTATAATTTAATCCTTATTCAATAAATCTTTTAATATTTGAAGAGAAGAAGACATGAAATCATCTATATCAATGTATTCTGAATAAATTTTTTGTTTGTAATCTAATAAAAGTCATATTTATAATATATAATAGAGATTTATGGAAAGATTATTCTTATTAGGATGTTTTTATTCCAAAACATTATTGTGTTTTATTTTGTTTGATTAATCTGCTTTATATGCTGTTTTGTTTCAATATAATGAATAAAATAAAATTAGAGTTACTTTAGTTTTATTAAAACATTGTAAATTATGAAAATTATCTTTATGTTAATTATAAATAGGATGTTGAATTAAAAACAGAAGCAGAATATGAATATTTTAATTATATTTAAAGATATCTTGATTTCTCTTTTGAAAGATAATTGAATGAATGAAACCATTTAACTTATTAACTAGATTGCACTAGCAATTTAGAATTTTGCTCTGAAAATGACTGAATTCTGTGACTGGAAATACTCTATCATATTTTTTGTTACAGTTTTACATATAAAAGTGAAACAAGTATTCCAAATAATAATGCTTTATTTTGAGAAATTATTTTTATAAAAATTAAATATATAGATAATTTTAAATTTAAATATTAATTACTATGTCCTTTAGCAGTGAAATATTTTAAAGTGTTTGACTGCTACAGAACTTAGTAATTACGGTAATATTTAAATTTAATATTACCTATAGGTATTAATATAGATAATAGTAATATATAGATTATTAAATATTAATTATTAAGTTCTTTAGCAGACTTAAGGGCTTTTAATTAATATTTGTGTTTAAGTAATCTTAATGACCAATATAATATTTAAATTTAAAATTGTATACTGTCTGGCTGAGTGAAATGTGCAGTTGTGGTCATGCGCACTAGTACCAGATCAGGATGTCTCCATTATCTAAATAGGGTGGGTGTTTGGTTTTTTGAATCTGAATCAACCTGTTTACGGACACTACTACAAGACTTGCAACTGGGTGACAAACGTCCCTCGCAGCTACTTCTGGAAATGCAGCATTTGGCTGCTGACAATTTAAGTGAAGACAGATTACATACATTGTGGATGCAACGTTTACCTCTAAATGTGCAACAGTTCTTATCCGTCAGTACCAAGAAATTGTCCGGACTTGCAAAAATCACCAATAAAATTCATGATATATCTGGATTGGTTCTCATGATCTCTGTGGTTCAGCAAGATGCTCGATTCACTGTCCTCAAAAAGCAAATTTCTAAGCTTTCAGAGTCAACTGAACGTCTATCATGCACACCCTCATGCTTTTATAGATCAATATCTCTGAATCTTAAGAAACGATCCCCATCCCTACTAACCATCAAAAACTGTATTGGTATCACCTTTGTTTCGGCAAGAACGCCCGTAAATGCACTTTTCCCTGCGATTTTTCAGGACCAGGGGAATTGACTGGCATGCCTTTGGAAGCAATGTCAGATTCAGGTTTTTCCCAAAGCCACTTATTCATCTTCGAAAAGAACTCTCGCCTGCGATACCTAGTTGACACCAGTACATCAATCTCTGTTTTCCCGCACGAAAACCATTCTTCTCAGCCCGACAACAGTCTGGTGCTTTACGCTGATAATGGCACTACAATCAACACTTATGATACAAGATGGTTAATGCTGGACATTGGACTATGGAGAAACTTCCCCTTCACCTTCATGATTGCCGATGTTACTCATCCCATCATAGGCGCTGATTTCCTAGAAAAATTCAGCTTCCTCGTCGATATCAAAAATCGTTGCCTAATCGACACATTAACTTCTCTTCACAGTAAAGGCAACGTCATACCCAGGCCATCTATTGGTTTTATTACTACCACCAATCACTCATCCTTCCATGTGCTGCTAGGAAAATTCCCCAACCTGTCCAATCCCAACTTCGATTGCAACTTGTCAAAACAAACAGTCATGCATTGTATTCAAACTAAGGGCCCATCTGTTTTTGCAAAAGCAAGACAGCTGTCTTCTGAAAAATTAAAGGCAGTCTGCACCAAGTTTGAAAAGCTCCTTGCACAAGGAATCATTCATCCTTCCAAGAGTCCTTGAGCAAGACCCATCCACATTGTTCCAAAAAAGAACAGTGAAATTAGAATTTATGATGATTTCTGCTGCCTTAATGCAATAACTGTTCTGGATCATTATCCACTTCCGCACATTCATATCATTTTACCTTGGGCTTACATAACAAGACAATTTTCTCCAAGTTGGACTTAACCAATGCATTTCATCAAATCCCTATGGAACCTTCTGATATACCTAAGACTGCTGTCATTACCCCATTCAGCTTGTTTGAATACATGTACATGACATTTGGACTTTCCAATGCTGTTCAAACAATGCAATGATTTATGCATGATATTCTATGTGGACTCGATTTCTGCTTTTCCTACCTCGATGACTTACTTGTCGCATCCAAGGATGAAGCTTCACACCTGAAAGGCTTAGAGGTTGTATTTCAGTGCCTTCATAAGTTTGGTGTCAAACTGAATGTCCAAAAATGTATCTTTGGTATTAAGAAAGTACCATTCTTAGGATACTTGGTCTCATCAAATGGCATCTCGCCTCTTCCTGAGAGAGGACACTCTAAGATAGTATGAGTTACCAAAAACTGTTTCTGAATTATGATGTTTCTTGGCCATCCTCAACTTTACCATCGTTTTCTCCCCAATGCCACCAAGAAACAAGCTATCTTACATGACCTGGCCAAGAGTAAAAAGAAACACGATAATACTTCAATCTTCTGGTCTGAGGAACACGTCAGCACTTTCAGCATATGTAAGAACATGCTCTCCAAAACCACTCTCTTTGCTCATCCTAATCCTAATGCCCAGATGTCTCTGTCTGTTGACACTTCCGACAATGCCATTGGTGCTGCATTGCATCAGTCCCACTGTGGCTCATTTCAATCATTAGCATTCTTTTCCCAGAAGCTCACCCTGGCAGAACGGAAGTATAGCACTTATGACAGAGAACTCCTTGCTGCCTACTCAGCCGTCCATCATTTTCAACATCATCTCAAAGGTAGAGTGTTTCCCATCTTCACTGATCATAAACTTCTTACTTTTGTCTTTTTCCAGAAATTGGATAAGTGTTCCCCATGCCAACAACACCACCTGGAATACATTGATCAGTTCACTACCGATATCCGTTTTGTTAAAGGTGAACACACTGTCGTTACGGATACCCTTTCCAGGATCATTACTATCAAGTCTCCCAGCCAAATCAACTTCAAGCTTGCAGAAGCCCAGGCCCCCAATGACAACCTGCAAACTTTACTCAATACAGAAAACCATACTCACAAGGAGAGGACCAACCTCGACCCTCCCAGATTTTGCTGAAATTTTTTTATATTATAGTACACAGTTGCCAG
>WUQG02030383.1:0-11051 GCA_011317285.2 Androctonus mauritanicus
AGGGCTTGTTTCGCCCCGCCACTTAGTGCTCTCACTGAGTGGAAAGTGGCGTCATCTGTTAGCAAAAAAAAAAAAATAACCTTAAAGTGCTTCTGAAAGTCTATACAATTTTCGTGTAAAATCAATTTAGAAATGATTATGAACTAGTTATATCAAATAAATTTCAGAATTTGTTAATTTTGACTATATAAATATATAAGAATAATAATCATTATCGTTATCAGAATGAGTAGTCGTTTATTAAACGGCTACTTTCCATGTAATGTGTTCAAGTTTTAATGAGAACAATTTCAAATTTTTACTTAAAAATGTAACAACAAAATCACTTTTGTTATTCCATTAACAAAGACAATATATACGAAGCAATTTGCATTAAGCGTTTTAATGTAAATTACGTAAAACAACAATTTATTATTGATTTATTGGCCTACTTTCCGAATGTATATATTATTTATAACATTAAAGTTTTAATGGACTTATAGTGAATGCATTGTTTGTCTCTCGATAACAACTTCAGATCTAATTAGTTCAATTTTTATAAAATTCGTTAGAAGTATTTTACTTTCAAAGATGATCTAAGGTTGTGTTATTTAATCTTTTAACTTAAAAAATTCTAAAAATGCTACCTTATATTAAAATATCTATATACAAATCAAGTACAGTAGATAATATCAATCATCCGGTTGATCAAATCATTGATGTTGGCTTTCTTGTGATGGACTCTATAAATGGACGACGCCAGATATATCTGTCGTGCGATATGGCTGTTTAACTAATGTTTCCTAATCTAACCTACTGTTGGCCGGATTGGCTGCCAGAAAACGTTTCGGCTTTACACTTTGGAGGCAGGGTTCGATTCTCAGATAACGCTTAGGCTTTCCATTCTGGACCGTGTTCGACTCTCGAACCCCACACCTTGAAAATATTTATCATGAGGTCCGGGCCCGGGCTGTCGATCCCTGTCGTCTACAAACCGGCCAACTCTTACGCAGGGGTAAGCAGCCTGTGGAAGAACTTGTTTCGCTCCGCCACGCAATGTTTTTCCTGAATGAAAAGTGTCGTTATCTATTGAAAAATACCTAATCTAACCTGACGATCATGTTATTGACATATCAATTAGGTCTTCAATTTCAATTCATACAGAAATTCGCGTCAACTATTGCCAAAATGCCGAATTAGGAAAGATGGATGTCCGGGTCTAGCCCATCGATACCCGTTCTTTAAATACGGCTGAACCTTCTGCAGAGTGATAACTTGTGGAAGAACTTGCTTCACCCCGTCCTTAGTATTCTTAGAGATTGGAAAGTAGTATTTTCTGTTGACAAAAAAGATCTCACTAGAGTTGCAGGCCGCCTATGGTAGGAACTGGAATGCCCCAACGCTTATTACTAAAACAGTGAAAACTGGCGTAAAACTGCAGGAAAAAAGATTTATTTTTGTCCCACGTATCGCATTAAAGATAACACTATACTATGGAATGAAGCAAACTCCAGTGACGACAGCGTTGAGATATTTTACTATTCAGCTGTATCTGTTTCCTTAACTGGAAGCTCGGGACTACATTTAATATATGAAAGTCGGTGGTAGCAACACACTACTTGATCACCCCTGCTATAGAAAAAATTTTTAAAAATTTATCTATAGAAATTGATATTAAATTATGTAAAATACAGTTACTATTAATATATGACTACGACCTCCTGTGTGTCACACAGATGGCCACCCTCATACTAAACACAAACGCAACGTAGTCTGCTAAAAACCACCAGGTTTCACAAGTGATTTCACATATTGCATAGCAAAACGATTCAAATTTAAGAAATTTTGTGGATTTCGATTGTAAATTGATATTCCCGTGTAATTGATAAATAAATCTCTAATACAAGGTAGAAGAATATTTTAATACAGAAGTTTTGTTTCGTGTTTTGTTAACTAACATAAAATGTTTGTTAATAATTTGTACTGCTTTTGCATGTTTTTGACAATATGCAATTTAAAAAAACACATCAATGTTCATGAGTCATTATGTAGGGAATTTTATATATATAAATTAAACTTATTATTAATGATATTCGATGGATAAATGTATCTTTAACTGAAAGTTTTAAAAAAATATCATCAAAAGCTATTATCTGATGGTTTGATGTAAATATTAATTCTCACATTGCTTGCTTTTTCTAATTCATGCCGCTTCATTAAATTATCAAATTAAAATATTAAATTCAAAAATTAAGTTATTCATCTATTTGTACGATCCTAAATATCTCCGATAACAGCTCGTTGTAAGAGAAAACGAAATTTATCATTCAAAAGAAATATAACAGTTTATTCATTAATATATTACACTTTTTATGGAAATTGAGAAATGGTATTATATCTAATAACACTTTTAATATCAATATTCTTCGATGGTATCTAAGAAATGCCTAATATTTCCATATATCAAGGTGCATATTTGATAAAAACCTAAGGAAATTTCATTATTCAGAGAACTTTTAACTGGCCTCTGACTTCATATTCAGAATTATACTACATAAATTACATTGTAAGTAGTTTTTTTCATTTTTTTGGTATTCACATCATTTGTTTTTATTTTTAAAAAAATTATGTTTCTCATGAACTTATATCTACAAATCAATAAATATTCAATAATTTAAAACTGAAAACAAAGCCTCTACTATCATAGTTTTCAACTATTTAATTTAAAATCACGTAGATTCCTCCATGATTGCAAGCTGTATCTCACAACTTGGAGGACCCGGGTTCAATTCCATAACACATATTCAGTTTTTCAGAATAGGGTCTAGCCGATGAATCCTATCCTTCATCCATTTGATTGATTCATCATGAGTGTTTGCCATCTTCTGATGGGATCTACAAGTGGCCGCTGCCAAATAATGTACATCTTTTGTGCGATATGGCGGTTTAACTACAATAACCAAACTCTTCAATTCGAAGATAGTTTCCAGCATATAAATATTTCATCGAATAACACAGATTTTTAGAAAGAAAAAAGTATATCAGTTCGTATATGATATCCTTAAGCGGGTAAATCAAAATGATGCTCTTCTGTTTTATTCATTTGTGAATCAATTCTGTGACCTTAATATCAGGCATGAAATAATCTGTGTAATATAACTGAAAATATACTGAAATGATATTGATATTTTTAATTTTTGTATTGATTTAATTATATTTTGAATAATATGAAAATTTTGACTTACATTTAAAACAGACTGAGTTTTGAAAAAAAAGAAATTTCTGCTTCTGAATCCAATAGAAGAATTTGCTAAATACAGCAATACCTGTGAAGAGCGAGTCTGCAAAAAAATTAAAAATATGTTACATATACTGAATATTAAAGGCAGAATCCGATGTTAGATTTAAACCAGTTTTCTCTGATAAAAAATTTTCCTATTTGAGTTATAAAAATTATACCAAATTATATTGCTCTATTTATGGATAATTCATTTTTTCTGGATTATTCAGCAGTTAGAGTAGTTAAATCCAAATACTACGAAATTCATTTGATTCGAATGAACGAGGTTTAATTGTAAACTCGCAAATTTTTTTACCCCGTGGTAAAGCGGATGACTTCAAAATACAAGTTTCACGTCTCCTGTCATTTTTCAAGAAGAGGGCCGAGTCATGTTCGTTCAATCCCATCTTTCAACCTTACAGTTGATCCTATTAAGGTTATTGACCAGCCTGTGATGAGTTTTAAGAGTGGCTGCTGCCAGATAAAGTATATAACTCTGTGCAATACGGCAGTTTTTATAAAACTAACTTAAAATTTTCTCCAATGAATAAAAAATAAAATTAAAGATAATAGAGCTGATGACAATTTTTTTATTCATAATAATAACAATAGTAATTAAATTATTATTATTTTATTTAATTATTATTATTGTACTTAAGATATCAAAATGTCTCATAGTAGCATTAGAATATATAGATAACTTCGACAGGATGCCCACAGTAGAAGCATGTTTATCAATCTGGAGAATCCATGTTCAATTCCCTGGTCCCATATCTTTAGAATTTTTCAGGGAGTGTCCAAGCTAGGCTCTTTGTACTCCATCTTTCACCTGACTGCTGATTAACCAGGGATATGGGCGATCGTGGTGGGCATACAGATGCTACTACTTAGTGTACGCTGTATATAGAAGCATATAGAAAGCAATGTAAAACCACGAAAGAATATTTTTCTGTACAGCTTTACGCTATTACTATGTATGTGCGAATAATTTCAGTTTAAAACAATAGCTTACCTCAGCAGAGTTGGGGGCGACTATCAGGTGTACGAATGGAGTTCAACAGACCGGACCGGGACTTCTGTTGAAAAATATCTAGATACATGAGACACGGGAACTGAATCTAGATCCTCCAGATGGAAGTACAGCAAGCTTCTACCGCTGCCATCCGGCAGACATAGACGATAACTTGATACAAATGATAAGAACGTTTTTCTCGTCTAATTGAATTTTAACGAATTAAAATAAAGCTAAATAATTTTTCAATTTTGCACCAACAAATTTATCTAATTTTTCATTTTTGCACCAACAAATTTATCTTTTTCTAAACATATATGTTTGAAAAGATATTTCAAACATATATTTTAAGAAATTTGTTGATAATGCAACTCTTATTAAAGAATCACATATCGGATTGACTATTGCATGTATTTGTAATTTTACAAATGACAAATTCCTAGCAACATATACGAAATCTGCCTACTTTGGCATCGGTCCTCACTAGTTCCGCATATTCAAAACTAATTTTAACTGATAAATTTGAGTTTAAAATAATAAACGTATTGCCTTATTGCTTTTTTCTGAAGTCAACATTGAGATAATACTAGTTTCGCATAAAATCGGATTCTGTCTGTTACGCATTCAAAATATAATTAAAAAACGCAATATATATATATGTATAAATTTTTACATTTTTCACTTCATCGTTTTGGAAATATACGTCCATGGAACAAAATAATACTTTTTCAATCTATATCGTAGAAAAAATTTAATTAATATTCAAAATATAAAGCATTTTCAAATCATTAATTTATTACGTATTTATTTTATAATGAAATATAAAAACTTACTCTACTTGGAATTATTGACAGTTGCAAGATATAGATACCAATTGTCAATACTAAACAAGTACAGAAAGACATAGCTGAAACAACTTTATATGATATTTCCATAGTGATTATTAAATATATTGCCTGGATACTTATAAAAGGGATGAAAATAACTATCAACAATGTATGTATATCTTCATAGAATTTGTCGATCTTTTTGATAAAATAAATAATCTTAGATATTTCCGAAAGAATTTTATTCCCATTCAAAGTAATAGTTTTTTTAGCTAATTCACTTTTAAGTTCAATATGATAATCTCTTATAAGATGAATACACATGTAATTGACGATCCATAAGAATCCGCAGGGATAATAAATAATACTCCATACAAAGAAATTCCCTACAGAAATGTGAAAGATGCAGAAAATTTCATGATAAAATGAAAGTACATATCTGTTGTAAATTCTGAATAGAATATAAGTTGTAATTAAAGTAACTCCAAATGTAAAGATATAAATACTGAATATACATACGATACGATCTTGAAAGAGTAGCAAGTTACGGAACATCTCTGTTGTGCATTTCCTATGTTTATCTATAAATTCAATAGAATTTTTAAGAACAGTCCATTTTTTGCGATACGTATGTAACACAACTATCAGTAGTATTAATAACACCAAAAATGCATATTTCGATTTATTCCCAAGGATATAAAAAAATTCCGGAATTCCACATTTAGTAAGGAATTCCAATTCCAATATATAATTATATTTAGCTATTTCTTCCGATACAAATAATGACAATAAAGAAATTAGCATAAAATATCCTTGCACAGTTATGTACAAAAACCAGAAAAATTTCTTCTTTTCATCAACAAAAAGTCCAAAAATTCTTAATAATTTAAAGTAAGGTGAAAGTGCTTCTGAAAGTTTTCCATCCATTATAGAAATTTTGCGTAGAATCAATGCAATAATATTAATTCAATTATTTTCAATTTTGTTTATTACAAATATATATAACAATAAAATACTTATTATCATTCAATTTTTTCTCTGATTATGATGGTAATGCTGTTTTGTTCTTGATATTTCTCCACAATCAGAAAGCTTGGATGGTTCTTACATATCCTCATCTCTTGAAATGGGCGTTCAAAATTCATTTGCGAAGATAAATTTGAAATGTTTATCTTAGTTAATGGATATCAGAATAAAATTTATGAAAATATCAATATTTCACTTAATGGAAGCCATTTCGTATAATATAAAATACTCAACTAAATGGTGTTGTATCTAGTAGAAAAATCATATGATTACGTTTTATCTAGTGGAATAATCATTGGAGGCAATTGATTTTTCCACTAGCTAAACAGTAAACACCTCCATTTAGTTGAATAATTTCCATTGTATAGTTGAACTGGATTATTATTATAATTTACTTTTTTGAATATTACTAATATATGAAGAAATAAAATACTTATTATGATAATACACTATGTAGGCTACACAATAAACTCCTGATGTTGTTGCTTTTTTTTTAAGTTGAATACATATTATGGTTAAAATATTTTTATATAATGAAGGTAATGCTATTTTGTTCTTAATATTCCTCAGAACCAGAAAGTCTGAATGTTTCTTGCAAATATTCACTTCTCTAACTGGATGTCTAAAAGTTCTTTTGCAAAGATAAATTTTTAATGTTTATCTTATTTAATGGATACCAGAAATCAATTTTGTTCCATTAAACTATATAAATAATTCAACTAATGGAAAACCATTTCCGATTCTTCCATTAGATTAAAAGCTTCACTTCCATATTGTTGAATAATTTCCATTGAATGGTAAAAATGAATTACTATTATATTTTATTTTTTTGTAATTTGTTATTGTTGTTTTTAAATTTTCTTAATTTATGTAAACGTATTATTCAATAATGATAATTTTATAGAAATTAACCATTAAATTTGCAAATAACCATAAAATATAAAGCATATTCTACATGAACTATTCATGTATCCCCTGTGGATAAGGGGCAGAATTTCTGAAATCCGTTAAATAACATAAACATTTACAATTTATCTTCGCAACAGAACTATTAGACATCCAGTTGGAGAAATGAGTATTTAGAAGAAACATTCAGATTTTTCTTGTGAGGAATATTAAGAATCAAATAGCATTACCATCATTTTATAAAAAAAAAAAAAAATTAAAGATAATACGTATTTCATTTCTTTATATTTAGTAGGGTTGGAATGCTCCAGAACGTCGTTCCGGTACATCTTACTGTATTAGAATACATTTGTAACAAATTTATTCTTTGAACCTAACTATACCTTTGAACTTAACTAAAAAATTTATTTGAATAATGATATATTTATATTGAATAATTTATACAAACTGTTGAGCTCTCGCGAGTCCGATGGACGAATGGACAGAACTTAGGCCTTTTTGAGATGAACGACGCGCTGCGGGTAAGTACAGCTGATGAGGCTAGATTCGACAAACAGAGACTACGATTTGATAAAGCAATAGCTTCCTTTATTACAACTTAAAGAGAGAGAGTTCTTTATAAATTAACGTCCCGACAATTCATCGAGAAAAAATATATATACTTCCGGGTTGAGGAATAGTCCAAATAGAAAAATTACAGAGTTCAGTTCTACTTCAAATTCACTTGTATGGCAGAACGGGATCGGAACAAAGATGAGATCGACGTTGCTTTCTGGTCGTTGAAAATCGACAGTCGTGAAGAACGGTGGAGATAAACGATGAATATGAACAGCAGAGACAATCAGAGGAGACGAACAGGAAAGTTTTCGGTGGAGATTCCATATAATCGAAAGACATACCAATCAATCCAACGCTCCTCTAAATTTTCACCATAGCTATTATATACCAGTTCCGGTAACTTTATCCTATGTTTTCCCCTTTTTCTTGGAAAGATAAAATGCTTATTCTTACCAGGAAAATGAATTTAAAACAATACATAGCGCTGACACCTTATATACCAGTTCTGGTAACTCATTGTTATCGGGAACAGGAGTAAACAGCTTTGATATGATTATACGATATATCATCATATACTGTATCTTCTTTCAAGGCGTCTTTCTCTTCCTCCAAATTCCCTTTTCCGTCTCTCTCCTTTCTGTGTACGAACAACAACAACAACAAAAAAAACAAGATTTGGAGGTAAGGGAAGTAATGATATCTAACTCGAACTCCTGTCTCTGACAAAACTATAAATGTATATCAATATAATTTATATTTATATTGAATAATTTATAGATTTATATAAATTATAACTTATGTAATTAATTTTATTAACTATTAATTTCATAACTTCAAATTAAAGATAAAATGTCAAAAATATTTTATTTTTTATAAAAATTTTCAATGTACACATAGGGACTTATTTTTATTTTTTATTTTTGTCAACATATGACCCCTCTTTCCACTCAGTTAGAATACTAAGTGGCGGGGCGAAACAAGCCCTTGCACAGGCTGCCCACCCCAGCGGAGGGGTCAGCCGGATTGTGGAGGACGGGGATCGACGGGCCGGGCCCGGACCCCATGATAAATATTTTCAAGGGATGGGACCCGAGACTCGAACCGGGGTCCTCCAGAGTGGAAAGTCGAAGCGTTTCCACGTGGCCAATCCGGCCGACAGAGGAAGGGCTAGTTTGGCCTCGCCACTTAGTATTCTTACTGAGTGGAAAGTGGCGTCATCTATTGACCAAAAAAAAAGAACTTTCGGCGGATACGCTACTGGCATCATTATTTCGTATCAGCTGATCGCGACCATTAGGTACGAAATGATACTTCTATATATACCTCGCCAATTCCCTCTCTTGAGGTTTTTCCTTTTCCAGTCCCCAGGAGAGGGAATTAGAGAAGGAAAAAGAAAGAAGGAGAAACTATTCATGTAAACCGCCATAGAAGAAGAAAAAACTATTTATGTAGATTGTAGACTATCTTCATATTTAATAGTTATTTGCATTAAAAACAATTTAAAAAATTTTTACACAAATTCAAAAACAAAATTCAAATAATGTTTGTAAATAATAATATTTAGAAAACAGATTACGCAAAAAAAACTACAATCATTATAAATTAAAAACTTTTCCCTTACCAGGATGTCTGAATGATGTTCGAATACCGATTGCATTCGGATTTTGTATCGATAGTGCTAGGATACGTTAAAAATATTTGAAATTGTTTATTTTTATATGGTACACTATATATTTCAAATTACATTAGGTTAGGACTAGGTTATTGTAATTAATCAGCCATATCACACAAGGGTATACATCCACCATGGCAGCTTGATAGTGTTATGCTTATCACCTGGGATCAACCACCTGTAGAGCCTATCATAGACAGACCAGCATACGATGGATCAGCCGGAAGATTGAAGGATGCTGTTGGAAAAAAATTTTTGCAACGCGTTTATTTACGTGTCGGTAGTACTAGTTGCTTTTTTACAGTTCGTCAGCAGCGTGCCGAAGTTAAGGCAGTCATTTTTTATGTATTGTATATTAGTATATGTTAACAATCTATTTATAATTAAAATATTTATGTTATTGAGTGCAAAGTGTCCTATTTAATTCAGACTCTGCTGCAACAGATGAGGATTTATTGGGCTGATCCCTGCCCCTCATCACAAACTGGATATGTAGTACCGGGAATTGAACTCGGATCTTCCCGAGTGATAAGCATAACATTTTCAAGCAGCCAACCAGCTCATTATATCAAATCAGACTGTATTTTGAGCTTCATTAAATGTTTTTCACATTTTCCGACATAAATTAAGGGATCCATTCCAGTTCGTAAAATCGAGAGTCTGTTGTATTAATATTTTGATGATTTTAGTTATACTATCATAGAAATATAATATACAAGTGCATCAAACTTAGAGGCATGGAAACGCTTCGGCTTTCCTATCTGGAGGATCTCGGATTTATTCTTGGGTCCCACGCCTTGGAAATATTTATCATGGGATCCGAGCCGACCACCCTCCACATTCTGAGGGCAATTATATATTTTTCTTAGCATTATAGCGCCTGCAATTAGTAATCCCTACTGATTGGTAAGTACTGTTATCTGTTGACGAAAATAATCGCAATTATCAGATTATGACGACACCTACGAAATTTCTCTTTTTAGAGAAACTACAGTTTTAATTTAATTTTTCTTACTTAATTTTTAAATTATTAATAAAAATATAAAATATTGGCTATCGCAGAAAATTTCAGGATAAGTCTTTTCTAATGGTGTTTTTTATAGAAACTAGTAAAATGTTTCGACTGCAAAAGGAAAATTTATGCATCCAGCCGGTCACGTTTTTTACTCCCCTTTCCAATCAGTGAGATAACTAACGACCGAGGCTAGTTCCACCCACGGGTTGCACCCATATCCTTGAACGAGTGCTGGATGATGAAGATGGGGATCGCCGTGCCGAGCCCAACACCCCGAAAAAACTTTTCAGATTTATACTACACCCAGGACGCGAACCCGAGTCTTCCTGTGTGACATTCCAACCGCGTTACGCTGCTCGGCCATCCAGGCAGCCCAGCCAGCTACCAATGTTTCGTTATTTATATATTGTATAATGATGATAGTTCTAAATATTATTAGTTCTGGTTTTACATGTGTTGAGATATAACGACGAGAAGTTATCAAGGTGATAAGACTACAATTATGTAATATATTTTTCTCGGCATTTCTTTCAAAGGGATGGAAAACTCGAAAGATCCCGGTATATCCAAATCCGCGATAAAAATGACAACGTTATATTTTTTGGTCAACAAATGACGCCACACTCCATTCTGGAAGAATACTATGTGAAGGGACGAAACAAGCCCTTCCACAGGCTGCCCACCACAGTGGAGGGGTCAACCGGATTGTGGAGGACGGATATCGATGGGCCGGGCCCGGATCACATGATAAATATTTTCAAGGGGTGGGACCCGAG
>WUQG02030394.1:0-11051 GCA_011317285.2 Androctonus mauritanicus
GCCTCTCTTCATACATATGTACAAGTTTGTTGGTTATTGGAACTGTATATATAAACAATGATTTATATTCATATCTTCATTGTTATCAATGGGTGAAGACAAAAAAAAATATTTGCAGTTTTCAAAAAGAACAGATAAAAAGCATACAATGATAGCAACAAATCAAAATCCAAATTGCTGTATTAGAAAACCGCAATAAGACAATAGAGAGATTTTCTATAAAAAAATATTCATATATTGAGTTGTAATATAAATAATTTTGATTGTATTAAAAAAACAAATTTTATTCATTAAAAAAGATAGGCTTATATTTAACCAATTACATAAATCATCTTTGTTATTAGTGACATTATCCCATTTTATAGGCAATTGATGAATGCCTTCTGAATTAAGCAAAGTTTATCTTTCAATACAAAAATTGTCTTGAATGAAAGAATTGACTTCTTCATTGTTTATTGAATTTTTTTCTCATTTAATGCATTTTGTAATGATCAGAATAGATAATTGGATGGTGCAAGATTTGGAAAGTATGCTCCAGAAGACCATTTGAGCTCTAAAATTTTCTCCTGAATGATTTTAGTCTAAAGGGCCTCAAATGCATGTTAAAAATTATTGAACAATTTTATAATTTGTCTAAAAAATTTTTATGCTTATGGGCCTGAAAGTCTTAATCTGGCCCTAAATATAATATATAATATAACTATTTTTCTGTACATTTTGAAAAATATCATTGTCCTCATTATTCAGTAAATTTTCTCCTGAACGATTTTAGTCTAAAGACGTTTAGGAGAAAATTTTGGAGTTTGAATGGTCAGTATTACCACATCCAGCATACTCTTTGGATCTTGTGACAACTGATTGTCATCTGTTTAGAACATTACAAAATGCATTAAATGGGAAAATATTCAATAACGATGAAGAAGTCAATTCTTTCATTCAAGATGTTTTTCTTTTGAAAGATAAAAACTTTTATTTAGAAAGCATTCGTCAATTGTCTATAAAATGGGAAAATGTCATTAATAAAATGGTGACTGTATAATTGATTAAATGTAAGCCTATTTTTTTAATGAATTAAAAATGTCTCTTTAATATAACCAAAATTATTTGTGTTAAAATCCAATATAAAAAACTATAAAATTTTAAAATTTCTAAATGATTTTTTTGTAAAGCATCTGAGCATTTATTGCTGTTTACCATATTTTAACCATAAATCACTTGGTCTTGACATGCTATGTTTCAAATACATATGTACTAGAACAAATGATTAATGGAAAATGGTTTAAAATTTAAAATCAATATTTAATATTTATCATCAATAAAAATTCTCTAATATATTATTGCTATTGACAATTATTTACATAGTAGTTAGTCATTGTTGCATTTTTATTGTATGAATTAAAGCAAATTTCTGATACAAAAAATAGATAAAAGGTTATAAAGCAAATGAAAATGGATGTTTTCTCTCTATTACATGTGTACAGCCGTGTGATGTTTATGCTGAATATTCTTCTCACTCTGTTAAATATTTATGTGAAAGACAATATAGAGACATCTCAGACAAAAAATATATGACGATTGGTTAAGAAAATGGCATAATTCAATAGAATGCAAACAAATCATGAAAAAAATAAATCTTTTTTAAAATAACAAAATTGGCATTATAACTATTTATTAGTAAAGAATGAAGAAAGAATAAAATACAGATAAACCCTGGTTTATGAGACCTGATTTTACAAGAAATTT
Source organism: Androctonus mauritanicus (assembly GCA_011317285.2). Classification (NCBI taxonomy): domain Eukaryota; kingdom Metazoa; phylum Arthropoda; class Arachnida; order Scorpiones; family Buthidae; genus Androctonus; species Androctonus mauritanicus. The sequence continues at coordinate 1,744 of WUQG02030394.1, forward strand.
ATAAAAAATGAAAGATTCAAACTTGAAGAAGACACTCCTTGTTAACGAGAAATAATACATAGTGTGTGTAAAAAATAATAGACATTATGCAAATATTTTTCATAGAATAATTTCAAATTTTTAAATATTTTATATATACATTTATTTAAAATTTGAAATGCTGTTTTAGTCTACATGTCAGGTGTATTCTTCTAAACTTCAGTGTAAAATACAGTCTGCCAGATTTATCAATATGAGAGAAAAGTCAAATCCAGATATATTCTGGATTTGACTTTTCTCTCATAGATCCAGAATTGAATCTGGATCTTAATATTAAAATTTATATGAGGCGTCCTGATTCATTTGTCTGTCTCTGCAATTCAGCTCATTTCTCTAGTGTCAGATGACTGAAAGATATACCATTATCTTATAACCTGAAGTTTAAATTCAATTCTGAATCTGAGATTCATATTTTTTTCAAGAGGGGTCCCATTCATTGAACCGAATCCTTCAACTGATCCCCATCTGCTACAAGTATGAATGGCCCATGATACTAGTATACGTTGCCAATCTGCAGAGATATAGTTGTTCAGTAGGGTGATTAAATTAATTTTAGTTAAATTGCCTTATTACATTTGGAATATACTATACTGTATCTGATAGTCACCAGTTTTAGAGTCCATCATATGCTGGCCAATAATCCATGCTAGTGATATCACACTAATCATCACACTATCATCTATCTGTGTCTGTGATAGTGTGATGATTCAATAACATGTAGATGATAGTGTGATGATTCAAAAACCCCTAAAGTACAAATCATATAATATAACAAAATTTAAATGGTTTATGTTTAATAGAAATTAATTAATAAAGATTGATCAAATATTATTGATCATAATGAACAGGGAACTTTTCTTAGAACAACTAGTTTCTCCGTCAAAAACTGTGAGAAACTTCCTGGTTGCAGAACTGACATAAAAGTTCTGATTACAAAGCAAGGATTTTCTGCTGTAATCGTCACCATCTTGAAATACAGTTGTAATATATTACACTAATTGTGTAATTTTACATAGTGTTGGTTGATAGCACATTCTGCTATCATAATGTGTAAAATGATTAGTTTTTAAAATTTTGAGAAATTCAAAAATAAAATTTCATGTCTAAGTACAAATGTTCATAACTCAAAAGAGTATCTGTATTTTTTTGTTTGTTTTTTTTAAATTGTTTGTTCTAAAATTTTCTGTTAAAAAGCATTAAAATATCTTCTGAATTTCTTCTTGTAATATGCCAAACCAGTGAGATGTTGACAGAACTGTATGTCTTTTCTTTGTTTATTTTGACTAATGCACGTGGCTGTCCTGTTATAGAAATTCTCTTTTATTCCTTATTGGATATTTATTTATTAAAAGATCTATCATAATATATCCCTCAACTTCGATCAGTTATTGGAATATTTCTATTTTTCAATTCGAGTTACTATAGTTCTGATTTGATCGTTTATTATTATTATTTTTCAGAAAAAATGCAAGCTTTTGGCAAAAATATAATAAATAACGATTTTTTGCAATAAAAGTGATGAAATGACAGAAATATCAGACAAAAGGTAAAATACAGTATGTAAAAGAGATTAGAGAATAAGAAGTAAATTGTTTCGTACAGATCAGTTTGACCTATAGTATAAGATAGTCATGTATATTTGCATGTTTATAAAAGCAGTTCTAGAAAATCAGCTAATACACCATAAAATATTCAAAAACTGATATTATATACTGCGGGCATTGTAGAAAATGTAAAATTCATTAAATAAAAGAAAAGATTCATATAGGATTACAATGAAAACAGCACTGTTTGGCAGTAAATACTTTCCTTATTTCTAACTAAGCTAACGTTTTCGGTGGTTGTACCACCCTCTTCGGTTAGATGTAGCCTGAAGAGGGTGGTACAACCACTGAAAACATTAACTTAGTTAGAAATAAAAAAAGTACTTACTGCCAAACAGTACAGTTTTTGTTGTAATCCTATTACAAACCATATAGGCAGTTTGTGCATAGCAATTATGGGAAAAGATTCACAATGCAAATCTTAAAAAGCATACAAAAAACTTCTGTGAGTTAAAATTTGCCACACAGACATGGCATGATGAAAAATTGACATCGGAATTAAGAAGACAGATCCAAAAATCTTATTTAAGGAATTGTGTTTTTCTTCACGTATTCGTCTAAAGCACTACTAAGCAGATAATAGGTTCTACAAAACTTTATTACGAACATTTCGATGCACAGGACATCATCATCAGGCAACACACACTAAATTTAAACCAAGAGAACATAAATGTTTTTAGAACACAGATACGTTATAACAGTTACCATAACAACTATAGCGAATAAAACATGAAAATAAAATGTAAATATATAGTTAAATACATGAATAAAATATAAATATATGGATAAATACGCAATAAAACAATTTATTTGCTATGGTTGTTATGGTAACTGTTATAACATATCTGTGTTCTAAAAACGTTTATGTTCTCATGGTTTAAATTTAGTGTGTGTTGCCTGATGATGATGTCCTGTACATCGAAAACATTCATAATAAAGTTTTGTAGAACCTATTATCTGCTTAGTAGTGCTTTAGACAAATACATGCTTACAGAATTATTAAAGCAATAGAAAAGAACTTATGCCTGTGTTTTTCTTTTTTATTATTATTAAAATGACATAAAAGTAAGCACAATAAATATTTCCAAACTTTATACAATGGATTCGTGCCTTTTTAATTTTCAGTTTTGAAAAATTTAAATTATGACAGCAGAATGGTTATCAAAAAATGTTTTGTAAGGCTATATAGCATTTAAAATTATAGCACGAGTGTTAATTTCTGCTAAAAAAAACTTATTATTTATAAATTATTGATAAAGCAGTATAAAACATCATTGGCTGGTTTAATCAGTAGTACACGATATAACGTATTATGTTACGAGTTCAATATTTATGCAAGTAAATTTTGATTAATAAACATTTTAATTGCAAACAAAACTTCGGAATGCAAACAGTGCATCTCCAAGAATTGTAAATCTGCTTGTATTTATTGCACATGGAACTTTTATGTTGACTATAAAATGATAATTTAAAGTAAAACATATAAAAGCATATATTATGTTGAAACTTTATGCATTTTTTTTTTACATATTGAAAGCAAACTATCAAATTATTGTTGTTAGATACTGAGAAAAAAGTTTTTATTGAAAATTAATTTTTAAATATTTCTGTTAATTTAAAAGTTTAATTACAAAATTGTTTTTCAGGGACAGTACAGTCTGGCAAGGGCTCAGCAATCTTTCAAGTCATTAGTTCAAATTCATGAAAAAAATGGTTTGTTTTAATTTAATTTAACTTAATCCTTAAGAACAATTCATAGTTTGACAGAATGGAAAAGCAAAAGAAAAGGAACATATTCTGTCTTTCTTTGTTTAATGGTCTAGCAGTACATAGTTGAATGAAATGGGGGAAAAAAAAGTAAAATACTCTTCCTAACATATATACAAACAACTTACTTTTAAATAACAATATATCGTAAACAAGCATTATCAGCAAGTAAACTTCCACTAATATAGAAACAAACAAAAAAGAACAACTTGGCGTTCTTTTTTGTTTGTTTCTATATTAGTAGAATATTGTACTGAAGAGGGACCATCATATAGGTCTGAAAACGTTATACCAGAATAAAAACCAGTTTTACTTGCTGATAGTGCTTGTTTACGATATATTAATACTCCTCTTTGATTCTTATTTGAGATATGGTGACTATTACATATTGACAAAGGCATGCTTTAACAGTGTATATGGTAAAAAATTAGTAAATAAAAAGATAAATTATATTTATTTAATAAATTCAAAGAAAAAATGTTCAGAAAATATTTTAAATTTATACAAAAGGTCAACAATCCTGAAATTCATTTCCAATATTTCAGTTTTATAATAAGAAATCGTAATATAATTTTAAATAATCTTAGCTGAAATGTTAGTATTTATAATTATTAAAGATGTCATATTGAATGATGATAATATACATTGACGTATGAGATACCAAGAAAAGAAAAGTAAAAATGTGTCGGCTTTTCTGATTGAGATAGACAGAATGGAATTTCATCAAAAGGAATGTGCGAAATGCTGTGCAGAACACAACTTTGCCATTACTTTCCTTTTCCGTTCTGATAAACTATGAACTGACCTTTTATGTGCCATAAGAAATCTATAATGCACATAAAAGGCCATTTATAATTTTTTGATTGTTTGAATTAATATCAAAAATTTTATATTTATCAAATCTTTTGAAAGTATAGATATACCTTCAAAGAAAAAATATTTATTTTCTTCTTATAATTATCTGATTTAAAAAGCGAACAAATGAAAAATTTATTTGCTTCTTAAATCAATATCTACACAAGTAAATTTTGTATAATAAACATTTTGATTATAAACAAATCTCAAACAAATGAAAAATTTGTTAATGAAGTTTTCATGTTTCCTGTTTTAAAAATTTAACTGAATGGTAGATATATTTTAAACAATCCTTTATTCTAAAATTTTAGTTGAAACAATTCAAAAAATTTATAAATAAATAATTATAATGTGTACTCAATTATTTTTAGTAATTATGAGAAATAATATATAGTCTTCAACTTATGACTGCGTTAACTTTGTGACTACTCGTATTTACAATGGCAATACCATTAATAAATTGTAACTGGTCACTACAGTTGACAAAGGATTTGAGTCCTAATCAATGGTCTGATATATAAAAACTTCCTTTTTGTGTCTGATTTTTGTATAACAACAAGATACGTATAGAGGTTTTTAACATTAAATTCAACATAACTACAGCATAAACAAGTTTAATTAAAAATCTTAAATATTTAACATAATGTTTTCAGTTAATATTTAGCTGTTTTCAGTGAAACATAGAACGAAGTAAAAATACAATAGTAAATCCAATACAATACATTACTCTTAAATAAAGCACTCTTTGCAGTAAATGTTTATTAGCGATCTTTAATCAAAATACTTGAACATTTTCGGTGGTTCTAACCACCATCATCAGGAAACGTATACAGTTCAAGCCAATAAACGTTACAATAGAACGGAACATAACAATTTTAGAATACAAACAAAATCTGTTTGTATTCTAAAATTGCAAAGAGTGCTTTATTTAAGAGTAGAATAGATAGTGCAATAAAAGAAGCAGTTTTTTCGAAATCAAGATGCAATACAATACAATAGAAGAACTGCAAAATTTGAATGCAAAATTTAAATATTTTAAAAACAAAGAATATATAGTAAGATTGCATTTACAAATCTTAATATACAAGATTTGTAAATGCAATCTTACTATGTATTTTATTTTTAAAATATTTAAATTTAACATTCCAATTTAACTTTGTTCTGTATTTAAAATAACTGAAAATGGCTAAATATTAACCAAAAAAGGCTAAGTATTAACTGAAAACATTATATTTAATTAATTTTGTTGAACTTCACAAGTTTTTTAAAATAAATTAATATGCAAAAAATTAATAATGTGAAATCTTGTTTAGTTTTCATAAATTTTTACAATGTATTATATTTTTTATTGTCATTCTAAGAATATAAATATTTTTTTAATTTTATTTTTTTCACAATATTTCATTCATTATATGAGATCAGAGAAAACGCTTTTTTTTTTTATGAAATCTTAGCCATCCAATGAAACATCTCTTATTTTTAGATAGTGGCAAGCCTTATGAATAAAATAAGTTATGAATGAAGAAAATTGAATATTTTTAAAAATTATCAATAAAAACAAAGTATTATGCAAATTTTCATTAAATTATGTCGTATAATTATTTGAAAAGTAACATAAATTTATTTAAATATTGTCATTTTTTTAATAAAATATATTTATTGGTATGTTTTTCCTTTATATCAATAATTTTTATTTTTTTTTTTTTTTATAAATTTTTGAATTTATAACTAAAAAAAACAACATATATGAAAATTGTCGACTCTTGTACATGAGCAGCTTTAATATTTTCTACTTTAATGGTCTGCAGATGCTTTGTTGACATCCTATGTCTACGTGCGGTACAGTTAAGTAGGCTTGACTGTGATTTCCCAGGAAATAACTGGCTGCCATAAAACAATAAAAGTGCTATGCCCCTTTTTTATAGCCTGATGTTGTTTATATTAGGATTTTTTCATTTTTTACTAAATTATTAGTAAAATTAAAACAATAAATGAAAAAATAAAAATATTATTTATTTTAACAGAATTAACCAAAATTTTTATATTATTGGCAAAATTTTTTCAGTTTCACAAATTTCACAGCTCATCATATTAAAATTCCATGTTTTACTTGACATTTTAAAAAAGAATAGAAAGCAGAAATTGATAAGATTCAATGAAAAATAATCCAAATTCTATTGATACAATATATTTACATTTTTCATCTCTAAAACATAATTCAAAAACAAATTTTGGCAATCAAAAAATTTAGGATACATCATTGGAGGCACATATTTTCACCCAATAAATGCAAAAAAACTGCTGTGTGATAGCTGCACTGAATAAATCAGGATTAAATTTTTAAAAATTGTTTTATCGTGTTTTATTCTAGTCCCATGGCGTGTATACACATTGACAGATTAAATATTTAACTGTTTTTTTAATGCTGTAGTTATATTGAATTTATTGTATTTTTGTGTTTAAGTGCATGATGATAAAGTGGAATGTAGTAATAAATATGGTAATGGGTAATCCATAAATTTTGAACATTTTCAAGATAGTCATTCTGATTTTACAATTCAGGTTCAAGAGATTCAATTCAAACCCTGTTTTAAGTCAAGGACTACTTATATAAAGTTTTGCTTTTTTTTTCGAATTTCTCATTCAATTCATTCGTTAATTCACAGGTAGTTCTTGATTTTACGAGTTAATTCAAACTGGAAATAGCTCATAAAATATGAACTTGTAAACCAAGAATCAATTTCCCATAGATATTATAATAAAATTAGATGTTCCATTCACATCAGTGCAATTTGACTACAATAAAATTAAGTAAAGTCCAACAAACTCGATAGTTAATGATTAAATAATGTTTTGTCTATCTAAAGAAATGAAAATATAATCTTTAAAATCAAACAAATTAATAATAAAATTAAAGATTACAAAGAATTCAACACACATCGCAGTTGTGAGATCACTGGCTTAATATGGCAAGTGTTTTTGGCAGTACAATTTACTGCCATCCTACGCTTCTGACAATAAGAAAATGGCTAAGAACATAAGAATCTTATGTTCTTAGCCCTTTGCCGTATTAAGCCAGTGTTCTCACAACTGCAATATGTGTTGAATTCTTTGTAATCTTTAGTAAGAGTGTGAAAAAAGCAGTTAATGGAAATTTTTATGGAATAATGAAATTATTTACCATATAAATTTCAGATGTTTATTTTTCATTATTTATTAACAAAATGATTATTATTATTATTTTTCATTATTATTATAAATGAACTACTGCCTTAGGCAGAAACTGGGAATGGAAATTATTTGCATAATATGCCAGTAATTTCCATTATTTGCATTTTGATTTTGTAACAGACGATGGAACTTTTCTCGCAAATATATAAAATTGTATTGTATAGCTATGAATGTTGTTTGAAATGCCAGTTTTATGAATGTTTAACAATTATTTATTTCAATTAAAATTCAGATTTTCAATTTTTATTTTTTTGATACTTCATATTTGAAAACTTGTAAATCTGGTACTTGTAAACCAATAACAACTTGTATTCTGTTCCACCTATTTCACACTTTACAAAGTTTGTTTTCTTTATAGTAAATAATCTTAAATTTTTTTACTTGAGATTTTCTTTCTTAGTTTGACCATTATTAATTCCTTTGGGGGTAAAGTTGTCGAATAATTTTTTTCGTAAACCAAAATTAACATTTATTCTAAGATTAATATTATTTTCGAATAATCATTTTGGTTCTTAAAAGTGATTAATTTTTTGACATATTTATAAAGTTAAAAAAATGCCAATTTCTAATTATAGCAAATTTACAGATAGAACATGATGTCTAATGTCTGTTATTAATTTTTACTTCTTTCAGGTTGGTTTACTCCGCCAAAAGAAGACGGTTGATCAACCTGCACAATGTACAGACTTTTTCCATCCTTAACACCTGTTTTAGTGCTAGCAAATTTTTGTTCTTCCCCTTTTTTGTACCATGGTCAGAGATATAATTCTCTTTAAGCTATGGACGACTTCCACTGGCGACGACAGTTTGACCATCGCAGAAAGATAAAGATAGATTTGTATTGATAATGGGGAAGCTTCACTTAAAAAAAAATAAAATAAAAAACTTTAAAAAAAAAAAAAAGATATATTCTCACGTCTAATGGAAGCATCCCTTCAAATTGTAATTATCACAGTGACTGTTGAGTATGTGATTGTGTTGCAGTCATGAAATAAAGATGCATCCTTTGATATAATGCCGATTTCAATGTATTTTCATTTTATTTCTCAGCTATGTTTTTGTTCAGGAATTCACACAAAATTTGTTTTTCTCTGGCCTTATATCACACTGCATTATCTCTCTGTAATGATGAGAATCGGTAACAGAGCAATAAGTGTTGTACAGACAGATTTTCATAAAATTTGCAACAGTGCCGATTACAGAACCAGTTTAAACAGAGCAAAGGAATTGAGACCCATGTAAAATCCAGTTGTAATCTTTTTTTTTTTTCCTCCACTTGTAAACTGTAAAATTTTTTCTTAGTATAAATTGAATGATGAAAGTAATTTGTTATTTTTATTTCTTTTCCTCTCCCTCTATTGATAATATAGTGGTACAGTCATTTATAGATAGATTTAATGCACTGTTTCCTAACCAGTGGATTACAGTTTGTATTCCTGAGTCTCTGTGAAATTTCAGATGTTAAAAAATCCAAACATTTCTGAGTAATTATAATAATAATTTTAATAGTTGTCATAAAAAAAATTAAAATATGTATAAATGTCCAAACACAATAATAGCACACTACTAGCAAGTTTTTCGGCACGTTTATTATAGTAAAACGTTTTCGGACACTTAGAACAGTCCCTCTTCAGTACATTAAGAGCTTACAAAAAGATCAAATATGTTACAATTTTCGAATTATTCTTATCATTGTTTTCCAATGATAAGAATAGTAAGTTCGAAAATTGTAACGTATTTGATCTTTTTGTAAGCTCTTAATGTACTGAAGAGGGACCGTTTTAAGTGTCCGAAAATGTTTTACAATAATAA
>WUQG02030405.1:0-11051 GCA_011317285.2 Androctonus mauritanicus
TGCGGATCACGGGATATATCAACATTGACAAAGACCTAAGATACGACAAATATTTCATTCCTTTTCGAACAGTCCACGTCGGTGGCGAAGTACTACAACCTGGAGAATACATGCGCTTTACCGATATAGAGCCTCTGGGTGTTGTCGTATTCAATTGTCTAATGATTTCTGTCCCAGTATCCAATCAAGAGTAAATCGGGTACGGGCGACTATAAGCGAGTGATGGCCAAAACTTGTAAATTTCCGTATTGACCTAATACTACACGGAAGGCTGAATTCCACACACCCTTATGTAATATGTTTAGTAATAACTAACTAAACTATAGTTAGCAGAAAATTCAATAGTATAAAATATCATTGATAATAAATAGCATGCTCAAATTACCCTTTTAGTAGTAAAATGGTGTCTATGGCTCAGACATATTGTATACTTGTAAAATGTAAGATGTAGATTATTGAGTTATGTAAGATTGAGTGTGAGATTATAGTATCTTGGCATTATCTAGCTAAGAACTTAATAAATCTGGTCATGTGATCCACAATCCTTGTTACCTGATTAGTCACATGTTGGCTTGGCACCCTCACTCAGGCCTAGTAGTAGCTAGTGGTTGCCTGAGGTCACCTCTCCCATTCCAAAAATCCTCTATGTGCAGCATACTCCAGAGTACATATTTTCTAGAGCCAGCAACCAGTCTCACATCCTGGATTATTATCCTCACTAGTCACACCTGAATACTACTATCCTGTGAAGTATCCTAATCCACACACCCTAGTAACCTCTCATATACGGAGTACTTCATGGTGAGGTCTGAGTCTAAATAGGGTGGGAATTAATTAGTAATGGATGTGTGGAGGTATTATCTTTTCTGTGGCAGTAGGTCATTTTTGAAAAAAAAAAAAAGAGTTTTGGCCATCACTCGCTTATAGTCGCCCGTAAGCTACATAGTAGTCTGAATATTAGGTTTTTTACTACTATCTGAGCCGCGTGACACATTCACACAATGTCATGGTCGGCACCAATATTTTTGTCAGTCCGTCTGCGGGCATCTTGGCTGTAGGAACCAGGAACCTGGGGTGGTATGTTCTCCTGATTGAATGGGGGGCGTTGGGGGGAAGCAGTGGTGTCACTGGTGTGGTTCGCGGGCCGCGGCAGCAAGAAGCCAAGAACATTAGCAAGTTGGCTGGGGTATTGCATCGCACAGACGAATTGACTTCTGGGGAGTCTGTGTAGATGAGAGAAAAAAAGAATAGTGGGACTGGATCACTGGAGAATGAGACGCACAGATCCAGTCTTGTAAACATCTTCAAGCTGAAGGCCAATATTTGTTGGTAGCAGTCCAATCCATTGGATGAAGTCTGCCAGTTCATCAGTCATGACTGCCTTCAGTTTCACTATTTAGTCTATTTGAAATGTAAAAACTGCCTGCAGGCAAAGATCCTGTGCTGATGTCACAAAACCAGGGTCATGGGTCAATGGATTGGGTAACTGGATGCCTCAGGTATCAATATTCAGATAGTCCTCTATATAAACTGATTAATGACATCACCCAAGTATTAAAACTGGTTTCTTATCTTATATACCTCTTAACTATAAAAGTATTATAGATTATAAATATATAAGAATAAGTAATTCATTTTTAATCATATATAAATATATACTTTCTTTCTTTTTAATTGATTAGATTAAGTCACCTTTAACTCACTAACTAGTTGCTTACTAGTTATCTCCTCTCCAGTATCTTACTTAATAATTTTTATCTTGATAGCTACTTACTCACTACTAGCTACTATTATACTATATCTAATAAAAAAATTCTAAGATATTTTTTAAATATTTTACAATTTGAATCACTTTATTATAGTCTTTAACTATCTATAATTATCCTATAATGAGATGAGTACATACTAGTAAGTATATCTGAAAGAAAAATAAGTATTTAAAATTATAAAGAATAATTTATATTTTTAGAAGATAATAGTGAGATGATGGCACCTCATTATAATAATAATTCTATTATTTTTTAATAAACTGGCTATCTTATATTAGATTAAATTATATAAATATTAGGGGAAGCTAATAAATAATAGATTTTTTTTAAAAAAAGAATTATAATAAAACTAAGCTTCCTTCTTCAGAGCTTAAGTTATATAAAAATAATAATTATTATACTTTCTATATATTTTATCAACAACTATTTAATCAATATATCATTTAAAAGTATTGAGTCTTTTAGATAGAGTAAAAAAAAGTTAATTATAATTAAATATATTTAAAAAAGCTTATTACTATAGTCTGAGAATCATATTAATTAATTATTAATATAGAAGATTATATCTTATAAGACTTTAAGAATTTTCTTCTAAATAATATTGCCCTTGTGGGATAATTATATATAAAATATTATATTTAGCTTACTTAACTATTTAAGGTAAAATAAGTTTATTACTTAAATTATAGAAAAAGTGTAAGAACTCTATAATTATAAATAATATAAAGTATTTTAGATTATTGGACAATTATTAAGACCTTATTAAATATCTTATATTTATTATCTTAATAAGATATTGTGATCACAATAATGGGAAAAGTAAAATTATATATTAAAATAATTATTTAAATAAGTTAATATTAATAACAACAAATCTCTAAAAATATTCTAATAATATATACTAAGTGAAATACTATTAAAAAACAATCCACCTTATAATTAAATAATTAACTACTTAATAAAATAATACTAATCAAAATAAATAATAAAAAGAAGAATATTATTTCAAATATAATAAAAAAGACTATCTTTCTTAAAGCTGTTTATAGAGATTTTAGTAAGATTCTTAGTCTTAGAATTAAAAATAGAAATCTACTACTTTATTAAATACTATCATATAAATCTCCAGTAAGGCACTAGATAACTCTTCTAAAATAATAATAAAGCTTATATTTAATAGCTAAAGATAAGCAGTAAAAGCACTATTAAATACTACTAGAATAGGAGGAAGCTATATTATCTTCTACCATTATTTATTAGAGTAAGATTTTTAATTTAAAGATGATCTATCTACTTCTGTCAAGCTAGCTGACAGCTATTTAATAATATATTATAGTTGTTTTATTATTAAAATCTTTATTACTGATTTAGATAGTAAGATATAATAATATATGATTTTATTTAAAATAAGTAACTTTTGATAATTCATCCCTTTAATATTAAAAATATCCTCAATAATAAACTGCCCTTATATTATATACAATTTATAAAAGTATTTTCTAAAAAAGAAGTAAGAATCTTACCTTTTAAGAAAGTATCCTATACTATTAATACTGAAGAAAAAAAATCATCTCTATATAATATTTTATATTCACTTAAAGAAAATACTATTTAGACTAGATTTAATCCTTCAATAATCTGATAGTAAATAAAAATCTTCACTAAATTAGCATGATACTTATTATCAAATTTAAATATATTATAGTAATAAATGGAAGATAGTATTTTATATTTAATAATATAGCTAATTTAAATATATTATGATGCTATTTAGACTGTATAATACTTTTATTATATTTTAGATATATATTAATCAGATTATGGACAGAATTCTGAATATATATATTATAGTATATCTTAATAATATTCTTATCTATTCTCAGAATGAAGAGAAGTATTTTAAATATATATGAGATATTATAATATCTTAAGCAATACAATCTATTTACTAAGCTATCTAAGTATAAATCTTACAGAAAGAATGTGTGTTTGCTTTTCCAAAAAAAAAAAAAAAAAAACTATTTTTTATGACTTTATATAGGAGCTGATAATATCTTAATAGATTCTAATCAGATCTTAATAATTAAGGATTAACTAATATTAGAATCCTTTCATAATATTCAAGTAAGAGAGCGATCTAAATTTTTAAGAGATTATTGAGTAGGGGGTGCTAGAGATCCAGAACTTTTAATATCCTAATCAGATACTAGGTTGACTGCTAGCAAAAAGGTGCCTATTAAGAGGGCTATATATAGTCAGCTCTATAATTTAATCTATATCTTGTAGTGAGGAGATACCCAGACTATATAGTAGATCTATAAGTTATAAATATCATCTCTTAAGGGGCTTACTCTTAATTTAAAAGAATAGAATATTAATGATAATAGACTATTATATCTTAACTATATTATTTATATATTATAAGATCCTGCTTTGATTGATAAGCTATTACAGATTTGTTATAATAATCTATATATAGACTATCTGGATTAAAAAAAGATTTTAGATCTGATTAAATATAAGTCCTATAAGATAGATTATATACTGATATCAAGTTATATATTTAGAACTATTAAAAATATTAGTTAAATACTATTCTCTATAGAGAACTATAGACAGCTGTCTCTATTATCTATATTAGAAGATCTCTAATAAAGTATATTAATAGACTTTCTTACTAGTATACTACTGTATAATTAAAGGGGAGTTATCTATAACTTAATTTTAATTATTATAGACTAATATATAAAGGCTTTAAAATATATTCTTACTATAAGAAAGCTGAAGACTGATAAACTTACTAATTTATAAAGTATATTTTATATGATGTTAGTGCTCTAAAGAGATTAGATTAAGATTTTTTATTTATAAGTAAGTTCTAATAGAAATTCTGTATTAATTTATAAATTAAATATAAAATAAGCACAGCTTTTTACTCTTAAATTAATGGATAGATAGAGCAGTAAAATTAAATCTTAGAAGTTTATTTACAGAATTTTATTATATATTAATAAAATAATTAGATTAATTAGCTAAGGCTCACAGTATTCTTCTATAATAATATTAAATATTTTGTCTCCAGAGTCTCTTCTTTCTATACTGATTATAATTACTATACTAATCTTCTAAAAGATATTAAGTTTATGAAAGTTTCTAAAACTTTTTTTTTAAGAACATCTCTAATATCTACAGTAAGTTTATAAAGAGCTAAAAAATTAATTATAATATATCTTTAAATTATAAACTATTTAAATAGTATAACTAGATACATACTCAAGATCTTTATAATTAGGGATAAAATCCTTCTATCTATAAATAATTTAAATATTTAATATCTAAGTAAGAAGTTGGACTGATATTTTAATGGACTATTTAAAATTATTAATACCATTAGGAAATAAGTATATATATTACACCTTCTCTAAAAATATAGATAGATATATCTAACTTTTCATATTAGCCTTCTGAAGCCTTAGACCCCCTAATATTCTAATAATAATATAAATAAGATAAGCCAAGTTATTAATAATAAAAAAGAGGAGGAATAGGAGGTGGATAAAATCATCAATCACTAAAGATAAGCGTGAGATATATAATACTTGATTAAATAGATTATATTTTCTGAGTATAAGAACTTATAGAAACCTATAATATATCTTTTAAATACTAAAAGTCTTCTTAAGGAATATAATAATGCCTAAGGGATTGATTATCCTCATTGGTAAGATAGGAGATAGTAGCTTTTTTTTTTTTAGAGTTTTTACTCTACAACTATCTATTATCTTAATAGTATATATCTTTCTCTCCAGAGTTTTAATAGTATATTTGAGTATATAATCCTTTTTATTTCTTTTCCACTACTTTACAAGAAATTAAACCTTGAGAACCACCCTATTTCTTATATCTCTGTTTTTTCTCCTTATCTTCCTCACCCCTGATTATTCTACCAAAGAACACCTCCTCAATCTCCTCTTCAGCCACAGGCAATGATGCCTATCCCTAAATAAAATAGAGAGTGTTAATTAAATAAAATAAATTTTGATTAATAGACTAGAGAGTTTAGATACTCTTATAAGTATACATCTCTAACTAAAAATATACATCTAACTTATTTATAAACTCCACCATATGCTGCTAGAAGATTTCATCTCAGGATCTAGTCTTAAATAACTGAGCAGCAGCTTGATAATAGTGAGGAATGAAATGATAGTTTTTACTAAATAGATATAACTAATATCTATATTTTTATTAATTATTGACACAAACACATTCTTATTCCTTATCACTAATTCACTATTTAGATGTTTCAGATAGCAGATGTATATCCCAATCTTATAAATATATTATTTAGATATTAAGAAGCCCTCTAACAACACAATAGAAGATGGTTTAAAATTTAATAATAGACTACCACTCAGGCCAATCATACTGAACCTAGATTCCTTAGGGATGAAAAGAGAATCCCTCTAAGAGATTAGGGGTCTAAAAATACTGGACACTAAGGAGACTGTTAATTTAATAATAGATCACTTAATATTAGATATAGATATAGAATGTTCAATCACAGACCTAGATTTAATTCCTTTATTCATCTCTATTCCAGCCTCACCCTCACTAGTATTATTCTTTTCCTACTCAGGTATATAGTCCTCATCTTCAGCAGAGTTGTTCTCCTCTAAAGAAGATAGATGAGATGATAGACTGCTCAACAACTCATTATCAGTATCTTTGGTTAGGGATATAGATTAATTGACAGTCTAAACTATGATAGTTATAGGGGATAACTCTCTCCAGCTATAGGATAATAGGAGAAGAAGCCTATATATACTGATTAGCAAAAATCTGTTAATAATGATTAGGATACTTATCTATATCTCAGTATCTAGATACTCCTGTTGTTTTCTTTACTGAAACAGTAATACTATATTAGATAAGAAATATTTAGGAGTCATGACTACAATAAAATAATGTTTAAATTCAAAGAAGAAAATTACAATAACTATCTACTCCTCTATATACATAATCTAGCATTCTAGCTTTAAATTTATCTTTCATCTCTTGATTCTCAAACTCTTAAATAATCCTAATCAGAAAGTTCTAGTCTAAAAATATGCTTTTTTGATAGTTACTTATTATTAATCTCCTATCACCAATATACTATCTCAAAGTTTTTTATTAGCTTAATGATAACCAACCATACCTAATCTCATGATTTATCTCCTCAGTAATCTACTAGTGACTTACAGTCAAGTTACAGATAAAAAGAGAGGTAATTATTATAAGACTAGGATTATAGCTATATTAATAGATTAGGTAATTTAGATACCTCAGATATCAATATTCAATATTTGAATAGCTTTTTATCCAAACTGATTAATAACATCACCTAAGTATAAAAACCAGTTTCTTATCTTGTATATCCCTTAGCTATAAGAGTACTATAGATTATAAATATATAAGAATAAGTGATTCATTTTTAATTGTATATAGACATACTTTTTTCCTTTTTAATTGATTAGATTAAGTCACCTTCAACTTGCTGACTAGTGACTAGTCACCTGCTAGTTGCCTCCTCTCCAGTACCTCACTTAGTAATCTAAGTCTTGATGGCTACTCACTGGCTACTAGCTACCATCACGCTATACCCAATAAGGAAACCCCCTTTGAGGCACTCCCCGAGCGCCTTACAGTTACAGCTGAAGTGGAAGCCTTTTGGACTGAAGGGCCTGGGAATTTCAGCTGGATCAAGTTCACCCCAATGTGGAGTGAATTGGTGGGCTTCTTAATGGCTTTCTTTTTCTGAAGAGATGCTATGAGATAATGAGCCTATGAGTTCACAGTGAACTCAACATCTTTGTCACCTTGGCCTTTTCATGCTGTGATTTCATTTGCTAGTTTTGATGTAAAAGTTGCTACTTGCTTGTAGTTGTCCCCTGGCAGCAAAAGCTGCTGGATCACTAGCATCTACAGCAGCAAGAACTTCAACAACTCAGCCCAAAGCTGTGATGGTCCTGGTGGCCAGAGCCCAGATGACCATAACAACAATTGAAAAAGACAACATTGGTCATTGACTTGGTTGTAGTGGTCAAGCAACTGTTAGGGATTAGGGACTAAATAGGCCAGCCTACTACTTAGCCAGTAGCCACTATGCCAAAAAGGCAACAGTATGGTAGCCGTCAGACGGTCAGACCACCAATGGCTGGCACTGCCTTATATAGTAGGCACCTCAAGCCACTGTTAACAGCAACAATTTTTAATTTGTTGCTTGCTAACCTCTTTGAACAAAAACTTATTTATGGACATCATACAGCCCTTAGGACTAACCAAGTGTAGGTCTCCATTGATGTCAGTGCTGTGACTGCTGTGACTGCTGTGTCCTGTAGTGTGTAATGTACTATCCATGTTGGCATTGGTATCATCTCCTTCCCATCAGATGGACATAGAAATCATGTCTGTATATGATCTGGTATGTTGATCCACTGCTTTCTCCATGGCCCAGTGAAACTGCTTTATATTGAGCAGGGATGGAATTGGCTGACCTGTTGCATGGGCTGCAGAGTGAGTGGTTACAGGAGTGGTGCTTGGAGAGGGGGCCCCGGTCAGGGGGGGGAGACATGGCACTATGAAATAGAGGGTTTGTGGTCACAATTGACACATTGAGCAGTATCAGCAATGTTGATAGTAAATTAGTAAGGTAGGTTATCAGTATGGTGAACTCTGGGAGGAGGTGAAGGATGGAAGGAGGTGAACTGGTGAAGGATGGAATCTTGGAAGGACATCATCCTTTACCAGTACACTGCAGTCACATGACCCCTCAATAGGCAGCTGTTCACTATCTATTGAGAATTTGAGTCATCTCCTACTATAGGAGTTAGGACAGGGAATTGTTGTGTAGTTTCATTTGATCACTATTGCATACCACCAGGATCCAACTGTAAAGTAGAGCAATGGCTGGTATTTCCACAATAGAAACCTTCACTATGATCTATATCAATGAGTAAGAGTTTGACAATATTGGGATGACCGGCTGAGGGTGCTGCTCAAGCATGCAGTATATATTCCCCTCATCCATCAACAAAACACAGTGATAAAAGAATTCGAAGGTAAGTCTACTATATAGTTTGGACAAATGCGTTGATTGGTACCAAGGTTTAACACTCTTGAGAGTGATATGCTCAAATTCTCAATTGCTCATCAACTTGGTAGATTGTGCTTGATGCTCTATTCCCAATCATCACAAGACTATTTTGCCTCCCAGTACTGATTCACAAGTCTCTTTGATATCTGACAATGGAAGAACAGATAAAGGATCTAGAGGAGATGGCAAAAGAAGCACCATAAAGCAGACTATATGGATTGGATTTTGAAGATACTGCAAAAAAACTTCCATAATAGGATAGTAAAAGCAACAAGGGGGTGCTTAGATCATTTGCTATATGGTCAAGTCACACACACTACCCAGGATGGTTTATAGGAATAAAAATGACATACATTTCCCTTCATGCTGTAGTACTGCTTGCCATGGAACTAGGATACCCCCACAGTGCCCTAAGCCCCAAGCTCCCAACTGACATATAAACGGTCCATATTTGGCCAAACACTTTATTCAAGATAGAGGAAGTCTAGTTAGACAGCAGAAGAAAGAGTAAAGAAAAGAGTTGGAAAGAGATGAGTAAGAGCAACCTAGGTTATACAGGTGACAGGCCATTAAAGTGTAGTGATTGTGGTACAATTAGATATAATAGATGCCAGTATACTGGTAGATCATCTTGGCCAGTTTATATAGAAAAAAATATAATTTTGGGGTGATAACGAGCATCCAATCTTGAATTCTTGTAGAATCCATAGATTTTGGAACCAGTTCAGTTGCTGATTATGTTACATTGAATTATTTAGTTATTCTAAATTGATATTATCCTCCAATGTTGAGAAGAGAATAAAATATTAAAAATAAAATAAAATAAACATTCATTTAATCTTAATCCTCTGCGGAATGCTTACATCATTACCTTGTAGTCAGTAGTCACTCTACCATATATTAGAATCTAGATAATTTTACTCTATTATTATCAGTATCTTCTTAAGTAGAGGTAGAGATCCTCTTAGCCATCTATTTTTATTATAGTAGAACAGATGATTAGAAATTACACACAGCAACCTAATAATTATACGAATTATATTGAATATATTGTCCATTATTCTGATAATGTTAATATTAGCTGGGTGAGATTAATTATATATATGGAAAGCTTAGTATTGTCAGCTATATTATATATATATATAAATATTCCCCCTTAAACTACTCTAATAAGAAAAATGCTGAAATATTAATAGGAATAGAAGTGTTACTAGATAACTACTAGATAGTATAAATGAATCTAGGATAGTCTTGTAGCAAGTTTAATTGTAAGTTAAATCTTTAATAAGTTATAGGATTTAATCTATTCTAAAAAGTAGTTATATTAATTATACCTGGCCAGTCCTGTCCTTGAACAGTATATAAAAAGTGATATATACAGAGATAAACTTATTATCTTATTCTAAATGGTACAGCCTATCCTCTACTTTCTAGAGCTTGTTAAGGTTGTTATAGATTTAGAAAAGCTGATCTAAAATTATCTAATAATCTTATTTTTATCTCTACTTCACAGTATCTAATTAAGGTAATGCTATAGATTATACTGAATTCTCTAAATTTAAGTATATAGTAGAACTAATTAATGTTACTACCAATTACTTCTATATTGATCTAGAGTTTTATCTTCATAGAGGGGAGCTAAGAATTGAATTTATATACTTACTGAATTAGTTGAGATTAGAAAGGGATGATTTTAGACAATAAGAATAACTTGGTCAGCTTTAGAATTTAACTAAAAAAGATCTTAGAAAGAGGGTTTCACAGTTTCACTTTACTGTGTCTAAATAAGGCCCTAAAGATTTTAAAGTTCTATTTATAGCTATTACTAATAAAGTTACAGTTGCTGATGTACTCCAGTCTAAAGCTAACTAATAATATTAGTTGATATTTTAAATAAATAAAAAAAAATTAAAAAAGAAAGAGAAGAAGAAAAGAAATATAAAAATAAAACAGAAAAGAAAAATTTTGAGTTCCCTTAACTTATTATCCCTTAAAAACCTTGATTAGTATCATAGAATGGTTGCAACCACTGGACTTTGCAAAATCTTAAATCTTAAAAACTTTAATATTTTTATTATTTCTCTTCCTAAGATATAAAGCAGGATGTTGATTATTATGTTTCAGCTCTACCAGAGATGTAATTA
>WUQG02030416.1:0-11050 GCA_011317285.2 Androctonus mauritanicus
TGCATATCTATTGGTATAGTCCATGAAGAATATTATAACACCGAAAAACTGATGGATTTCATTTATTTGTAGCTGTGGTATACAGAAACGCAAAGTAGTGTGAAAAAATTCGACATTTTTAATAAAAGTGACATATCTTAGGTACTACCTGGAAAATATTTTTTTTTGTATTTTATTTTGACTGCCCAATAACTCTACTATGAGG
Source organism: Androctonus mauritanicus (assembly GCA_011317285.2). NCBI lineage: Eukaryota > Metazoa > Arthropoda > Arachnida > Scorpiones > Buthidae > Androctonus > Androctonus mauritanicus. The sequence continues at coordinate 206 of WUQG02030416.1, forward strand.
TGTTTCAGGCTTATCCATTCTTTCAGGGACACCCTGTATATAAAGTACAATTTTCAGTCACAACAGTGATTTATTTTCATGCAGTTATTTATACTGTTTTTAATGTTTTCTTTTACATTTTCCATTTAATTTTTGTTTATTTTTAAATAATATTCTAAAATTATAAACATATTTCTGCTTCAGAACTTTTTCTCATAAATTCTATATTTTTAAAATCAGTTTTGCACAAATCATAATAAAATATTAAATTATTATATTAAACATATATTAATAATAATATTACTTACTATGAGCTTTTCTTTGTTTTATTAATTCAACTTGATACTGAATTGACATTTCAGGTAAAATGTAAACATCAGAAGTTGGATTAAGAACTAAATTTGCTACAACAATTAAGGTAATCTCAGACGATTGAAGATCCTACATATTAAATTTTTTATTTATTTTAATTAACAGAAACTAATATTTAAATAATTAATGCTAATTAAAATTATTTCAAATCTACAGTGAAAAATAATTTAAAATGTTTAAGATAAAACTACCTTATAAACTGAATCCCGTGGTCTCACACTTGCTTTAGCTGTACCTGTTTTTACTCCTTCTAATAATATTTTTGATCCATGTAATCCTTGTTGCTCCCAAAAATCAATAGCTGGAGGTGTTTCAAAAGCAGAATCAGCATATTTTAAAAATCTAAATAAAAATAAAAAATTCTTAACTATATTAAAAAAATTAATTAAATTATTTTAAATTATTACAAACTGAAAAATATTTAATACTAGCTAAAGTTCTTAGAATTATCAAAGTATTTTTTGGAATGCAATTTTCCTCTATTTATATATCCATTTTATATTTTAAGATTTTAAAATACATAACTTTGAGAAAAATAATTATTTAATATTTTAATATTTATCATTTGGAAAAGAAAATTCCTTTCTATTTTAAATTAGATAATCATCAAATAATATTTTCAAAACTGGCATCAAAAAATATTTAAAATAATATATCACTCAATGTTCAATGTTATTGGTCCAATTAAGAAAAACAACTAAATACATGTAGTCCTTGACCTATAACAAGGTTCCCAAGCAGTCAGAAGTCAGAAAATTCTAAATTTATGAATTGCTTACTATCAATATTTATTAATACACTATATATCAAATCATCCTAAAAGTAATGTTGTTTTTAGCATTAAGTTTTGAAAGGATATAAAAGATAAAACACTTGCTAATTTAATCAAGTATATATTCTCCATTTAAATCAATAATACTCTTCCAATATTGTGAAAGCAGAAGCAGTTGTGAGTTTAATAATAGAACCTCACAAATTAAACCGATAAATAAGGTTGATCCAACAGCGATAAGTAACACATGGAAATCTTGTTCCGAACTAAAGAATCATAAACGTTAGCAAAGCTAACATATTACAGACGATGTATATATTTGTGTAATACTTTTAATTTTTTGCAGTTTTATGTCATATATGATAATTTATATATTTATTAGCTCTTAATTATTTTGCATTGTTTGTATATAAAACATATTAGTGATTGTTGATGTTGCCATGGTGATTGTTCTATTCTCAATCTTTTAAATTAATTCATTGTATGAAGCTGAAGAGGATTAAATAAAGAATCGAAAGCACTACTTCTAACTTAAGTGTATTGAGTTTATTTTATATTTAAAGCTTCCTGCCAAAGTGCTTGTGGCCCATTTTTCTCATGCAATTACATTTTGACTCAATATCTATAAGGGTAATACTTTCTTGTGGGATGGTGGTATTTGCATTTGGTGGGTATATGATCATTGTTGAAGAGTCTTTTTGAAATCTAGCTTGTTCTCTTGGCTGTTTGAATCCAGAACTTGTTCCAATCTTCTTAGGATGATTACTGTTGATAATATACAACTATTCACAGACTGATAGGCCTGTAGTTTCTCAGAACTGCATTTTTCCAGGTGTTTAGTATCTGTCCTGTTTGCATATAGTCAGAATTTCTTGGCAAATTGCTTGAATATTAGCACGCCTCCTTTCTTTTGGAATTTGATGATGTTGAGGTCTTCTCCTAGGGCTTTTCTGCATTTCTTCATCTTAATTACTTTATTTCTTGCAGTAGTATTGCCAGGATGTCTTCTATATTTGCTGGTCTTGATCACTTAATTTATATAGTAAATTTTAGTTTATAGAACTTATAGAAAATTGCTTTTTCTACTGTATTGTCTCATTCAGTGATAAGATCTCTGTTATCTTCTTTGATTGCATTTAGTTGGTGTTTGTCAGGCATTATATATCTCCATGCTGACTGGAGCATATTGCCATTCTCGATGCTGTTTGAATCCTTTCTACATTTTTTTTTATTTTATACATTTTTCTATATTATATCTGGGCCATAGCAGATTTGATCATCTTTTTTTTTGAACAGCTGCTCTTTTGTTATATATTTTCTTGATGGGATTTCTTGGTTGAAATTCTGCAGTCTCCTCTGCTCTGTTTAGTGATTTTCACTGTCCTGTTGTATATCTTCTATAGCACTTAGAATTTATTCTGCAACTTCAGACAGTATTCTTCCTTCTTGGTCTTAAGCTGTCATTTGTCCTTTGTATTAGTCATCATCTTTCATATTGAATATCCAGCTTGACTTTGGCATGGACTAATTGATGATCGCGACTGGTGTTGAACTGGCTGAGTATGGAAACATCTTTGATTTCATCCTGGTCGTCAACAACAACTATACAATTTTTATTCTTGGTCTGTCCATTAGAGCTGATCCATGTCCACATAATGGGTGTATTTATTTGTAAAACTAATATAAACAGATTGATGTGTAAATACTATTTTACAGATAGCAGTACAAATTTACATTACAGTAAATATATTTACAAAAGACAATTTTACACAGCACATACAATAAATTATTGCACAATGTAACTGCATAATTAATAGCGTGAATTACTATTTAAAAAAAGTTTAAACCATTTTTAAAAATAAAACTTTAGTACTACAATGCTATAAAGTATTTTTTCAACTTCATCTAAAATCAACATTAGATGCTGTTGCACAAAGCATAACAAATAATTTTTATACTTTTATTAGCATTTATATCAACTATCATCCAGGCAATCTTCAATTTATATATAGTTTCACTGAACAATCCACCTAAGTTAAAATGTATATTGGAGCATATATCACAGTACTAATGTGTTACAATGTTTGCGGTATGTAATCCATAGTTCACAAGTAACTAGATTGCAAAGTCCTTAGCCAATTAATACTGTATAGTAATATTTTATTGTTTGCTCTTTGTTTTATGCTACAAAATTTAGCAAGTATTGTGCTGTTTTGTTATATTTTGAAGTAATAGCAAGTAGAATTGGAATAGTATTTTATGCTACAATATTATACAGTTTGCATATGCAAACAACATAATGCTACATTAGATGGGGAAATATAGATATGTACCATTTAACATTCTGTATTAGCAAATATAGGTAGTCCTTGACTTATGACAATGTTCAGTTCAAACTTCACTATTTTAGTTCATAAATGCCCAATTTATGGATTTCTCACTGTATTAACCCAAGTGCTGCAGATGTTTTGAAATTAATCAAAATTTTACATTAATTAGACTTGATAAAAAATTTAATCTTTTAAAATTTTCAGTATTGCAATTTTTTTTTCTTTCTTACAATGTATGCATTTTTTATGTTTACAAGATCAGCAAAAAAAAATTTTTTTATATGCAATTTTTCTCCATTCAATGCAATAAGTCAATATTTTTAGATAGTGAACAAAAATGAACCATGAATGAAGGAATATGGCTGAAAATTTCAAAAATTATTGATAAATTTTTACATAAGTCATGGTTTTTTATTGAAGTCACTACATGTAATCATTGAATTACTAATTATATAAGGATCTTTTATATTCCTCAAAATGTTAAAAACCGTAGGTGGTCGCTTATATGCTGGTTTCTTGCTTTCTCTCTTTAAAGCAACCACCTATGGTCTTTAACATCCTGAGGAATATAAAAGATCCTTATACCAGAGGAAGGTTCCGGAGTGTACAAAATACCTATTAATTATATGATATTGTCATCAAATATTTTTTTAATAATAAAAATATTTGCTAATTTGTTCTTATTTCATTTACACAATTTATCATAGTACCTGTTATAAATTTTATGTATTAGATGAGGCTATTTTGATATAAACAGTTGTTTTTGTCCTCTGATTGATTGGATTGCGGCTGATATATTTTAACTCCAGTCCAATGCTACTTGCAACCAAGCCTATTTTGCATGTAGGTAATTTACCAAAAAAGGAGTGACTGCTATAAAGCAATAAAAGTCCCGTGCCCTTTAAATGGCCTGAGGGGGTTTACATTTTAAGGTTTTTCTCCTAAATTTTAGTGAAATTAAAACAAAAAATGAATAATCCTGTTAAAATACGTTTTATCATTATTTTAGAGAGAACTTTTTAAATATCATTGAATCACAATCAGAATGGGATTGGTACCAAGGAATGGGCAAACTTTTCTGACTGCAGGCCACCCAAAATTCTGTAAGGTGGAGAATATGGCTGAAAATTTATCAATAATTTTTAAAGTTTTACATAAGTCATGGTTTTTTGTTGAAGTCACTACATGTAATCATTGAATTATTAATTATATAAGGATCTTTTATATTCCTCAGGATGTTAAAGACCGTATGTGGTCGCTTATATGCTGTGGGCCACATGTAAAAAAAATGTTTTTACTTTCCGATATATGAGATATTCATAGTAGAGGAAAATATTTCAATCATGCTGGAAACTTTTATTTTCAATGAATTTTCACAGCTGCTCTCCACCATCTGCCTCAAAATCCGTTTGTCCCCAATAGGTTACATATTCAAAAATATCAGAAAAGCTAGTGGGGCACATGTCAGATTTTTTTAAAAGGGGAAGCTTTAAAAACATCAAAATTATGTTGCTTATGTGGTAAAATTTAAAAATCTTACACTTGTGCATGGATTGCAGGCCACATGCAGCCCATAGTTTTCCCATCACTGGTTTAGACTATAAAATTGACAGAATGGGATTAAAAAAAAATTCTATTGAGCTGCTTATATTTAAACAATGTTTGTTTACACATAATTTAAAAAAAATTTGGCAACTGAAAAAATTTTAGGAGTCCGTCATCAATTACACACAAAAAACTGATATAAAAAGATTTAATGCAAATTTCGCAAATCATTTTTTTTCTGTGGCCTTGACATCTATTGATAATAAAGGATTCAATGCATTAAAAGAATTGTCCTAATAAACATAAATTCAAAATTCCAAGACACAAGAAATCTGCTTTTCATATATTAGACTATTGGATCAGGATCTTTAATCCATGGATTTTAGTCCTCAACTTATGACAGTGGTGTTTCAATTTCAAAGAATTGCTATAGTGTTAAATATAAAAGATATTTACCATTCACATCAAAATAAGATAGCAAACATCTAAAATAATTTGATAATGACAATTTTTATTTAGATTATCTTTTAGTTGTCTAAAAATCTAATTATTTTTTTGTTTGTAATCCTTATTTTATAAATACATTTTAAATTATAAAATATAAAATTTTTTGGTAATAGATACTACATGGTGGTTCAGAAAGTAATTTTTGTTTTTCCTATGAGTGGCATTAGTTGTATTTTTAACCAGCCAATTTCATTCTAAGCCATATTGTCATTACACATTTTGATAGCTGGCATTTCAAGATTTATTTTTTAAAAAACTTTTTTGATTCTGTGCAACTGTTTTTTTTGGTGTCGTATCAAAAATGGAAAACAAAAAGGAGCATTTTCAGCATATTTTCCTTTTTTTTATTACCGAAATTACCTTTTCAGTAAGAATTCAGTTCAAGCAAGTGAAAAGTTATGTGAAGAGTATGGAAATGATGTGTTAACAGAACACCAGTTCAAAACTGGTTTGCAAAATTTCATTTTGACAATTTCAATATTAAAGATGCACCAGTTCTGGAATGCCACATGAAGCTGACAGACAAAATAAAGGCATTGGTTGAAACAAACTGCCAAATAACAACCCAAGAAATTGCTATGAGATTGAATTTGTCAAATTCAACTGTTCATGACCATATGAAACAACTTGGTTTCATTTCAAAGCTTTGTATTGAACCCAAATATATTCTCAAGGAAAAAGGTTTGCTCTATCACATTGACATCTGTGATTTTCTGCTCAAACATCAAGAAAATGATCTGTTTCTGAAGCAAATCATAATTGGCAATGAAAAATGGATTGTTTACAACACTGTCGAATGCAAGAGATCATGGAGTAGAAGAGATGAGCCAGTTCAAAGCACTTTGAAAGCAGAGCATTACTTTTTTTGATGAATATCTCTGTTGTTTGGTGAGATTTCAAGGGAATTATTTTTTTTTGAACTTCTACCAGACAATTCTACAATTAATTTGCAAGTGTACTGCCACCAATTGGACAAATGGAGTAATTCTATCAAACAGAAGAGATGTATGAGGTTTGGCATTATCATGATGAAACATTAAAAGTTTGACTCCCCATCCAAGCTGCAACAGCTTCTGGTATCTGTTACCACAGCCACTATAATAACCAGAGGGTGCCAGATCTGGTGAATATATTTTTCCAGTCTTTACAAAATTCTTTAAATGGCAAAACATTTAATTCAAATGAGGATGTCAAAAAGCATTTGATTCAGTTTTTTGCAAGCAAAGATCAAAAGTTCTACGATCATGGAATCATGCTAGTACAAGAAAGATGGTAAAATTTGTTGGACCAATTATATATTGATCTACTATAAAAAAAATTGTCATTCATTTTCATGAAATAAATGAAATTACTTTCCAAACAACTCTATATTATGAAGATTTTACTTTGATTTGATCTGATTTTTATCTGGAATATTTAGTATAATGGTTATGTCCTCTGCTCGGGAAATTGGAAGTTACAGAATGGAATTGAAGTTTTCATGACAACATCCATTCTAAATTAATAACGCTGATTTGATTTGAAAATTGAAGAATCATCTCTTATCAGTACATAATTATTGTCAAATTCTGAAGAGGATGATGTGAAATATTTATAAACTAGATATTCAAATTTTGCATAAAACTTTTATATCTCATTCTTACCTCATTCATATAAAGTTACTATTATAAAAGAAACTGCTGCTTATCCAAAAACAACTGAATTATTTTCTTGTGTGTGACTATCAACAATTGATTTTTTTCTGTATCAGAGTTTGAAGATGATTAAATAAGTTATTATTTAATGTTAATGTTTTTGGATCTTTGGATTGATAATTAAACAAGTTTTATCATTAATAAAGCTTTGTTTTTTGTAAAATGTTTTAGATTTAATTAATCCAAGAATAAATAATGCATATCTTTTTTGTTATTTAATTCTAACATGTTTGCCAAAAATTTAAATCTAATACTGAAAATAGATCTAGCCAGGCAAGACACTGGAATTTGCAGTGTAATAAAACCATTAGATTGGATATTTATTACAATATTAAATATAAGTTATAATTGTGGTTTAATAGGAAAAAAATGTGTTAATTTATAAGCCTGTTATTTAGGTAATTATTTTAATAAAATACTTTTTTCTTACATTAAAATACCACAACTTAAATATTTTGTAATTTTAATTCATTAAATAAAATCCATTTACTGAATTAGAATGAAATAGCCAAATTGGATATTTTATCTTTCCAATAATTACTCATTCTAAAATTTATATTTAAGACATTTTCTGAAAATTAGGTAAATTTACAAAAGTCACATAAGAAAAACTAAGCACCATAAGCAAAGAAACTATTTTAATACGGTAAAATGTTTTCAGGCTATAGGGAAAGCCCCTCATCAGTACCGTACACAATTCTATTGTAGAATATAGAACTATATATCGTTCGAACATTTTAAATCATCGAACAAATATTCAAATAATTAGAACTGATAACATCTGCACGCGATACAACAAATTTTGGTAATGACAAATAAATTCTGGTTACATATACAATAAAATAAAAGATTAAAATTTACAGTAAATAAATTACATAAAGTATACCAAATTAAACAATTAGACTTACAGCATTATATATGGTTATATTAAGCCCATAGAGAACAATAATTAATTAGTTTAAATTTTATTAATTATTCTTGATTTAGTGTTTAAAATAAAAACACAGAGTTTTATTTCTAAATTTCAACTTGTGAATAAGGATTGTGATTTTCAATATTTTGAAATCAGAAAATTTAATATTTTGAATAATTAATTTAGCATTTTGTAAAAAAATTTGATTTTTAGGTTAATGCAGATATCTGGATCATACAATAAGATGGTAACTACATTAAATAATTGAAATCACAAAAATATAATACAAAGAGTTAATAAATTAGCAAAAAATTCAATAATTTTAATTAATGTAAATGAAATATATGCTTCAGTTATCTTAAATTTAAAAGAATTAATGAAATAAAGAATTTATGTTTCAGTCATCATTAACAAGTAGATTACAATAAAATTACAAAAATAAAACTGTACATATGGAATGAGATCTTTATTCCAATAAGATTCAATTTGTTTCAACTGCCATTCAAAATAATTGCTGCTTTTTATAAAAGGGTTGAAGAAGTCATTCAACAATTTACGAATTCAATAAAATGATACCATAGAATAAATTTCTATATTATCATCCATTCTCATTTTATTGTCTGTTACAATTAAATCTATTTACTAAAAAATCTTTTAGCATGTATACTATTAGTTGGAATCGAGATGCATTTTAATGCTCCTTAAGCAAAGTCTGAAAATTTTATCTTTATTGCTAGCAAGATCTCTAAAGAATCTATTGCACTTCTTCATTCTACTGAATATTTTTAATCATGTATCCATGAAAATACTCATATCCTTCTGTAAAATTATCTAAGTTCACATGTCAGAAAAATAAATCATACTTTTATTCATTTGACAAAGATTTATCATCAATACTCTATAACTGAAGAGCAACTATTAGATAAAAAAAAACAGAATGCATTAATCTCCTAAAAAATTCTTCTCAGTTTTTGTCATGTGATTAGAAAATTTTTAATGATATTTTTATATGCATTCTCAAACTTTTTTTTTTTCAGATTTTTCTTTACCTTTTCATTCCTACTGGATTCTAACATTTCAAAAATGCTAAATGCAACCAATGACTAGCATATCTCTCAATTCTGTATTCATAGATTTGTAATTAAATTTCAGAGCATCTGTGCAAAATAGTAAGACAAGTCCATTAGCTGAATAATCAATTTGTTAATTTTTAGTGAAACTTACACATTAGAATTTTTGAATCACTGATATTTTTTATAATAAAATATCATTTTTGCTGATGTATTGATATTTTCTCACATCATAATTACTAAATAATTTGCACTGAGATGAAACTATAGTTAAACTCATTTATAACAAGTATGGAAACAAGAAGATTACAGCTACAACAGATAAATACTAATTCAAAGTTTAATCTATGTACATTTACATATAAAAATTTCATGTTTATAATGAGCAATTTCTTGGATATAACAAATAAATCAGTTCCTATTCAAAGAAGCAATCAAATAATTTTTGTCTTAACTGATTCTATATTTTCATGCATTTTCACAATATATATGAAATTTAGTATTAAATATCCCATTGAAGACTTTAAGCTATCCTAGATTCTTTTATTTTTACAGATTCCTATCTTGATTCATCATTTACTTAGGGGATTACATGATCCAAATAATTCTAGAACTAGCACAAACTTCCCTAGTCACTAGGGGAGTTTGTGCTAGTTCTAGAGTTATTTGGACAGATTCCTATTTATCAAAATTAGAATTAGCATATATACTTGCATATAAGCCAAAGTTTTTCTCAAAAAAAATTTTTGAAGTGGGGTCAGCTTATACACAGGACAGAAAGAATCAATTTTTTTTGGCTGGAGAAATTGAAGTAATAAGCAAAATAAGTAAAACCATAACTTACTGAACGTCTCTTGAAGACTCGGAAAGAAATTTTGCAATAATTCATTTAATACAATACCAGGTGAAATTTTAACTTACCCCAAAGCCATCTATATACCATAATCAGATAGGCAACACCATGCTGCCTGGTATGATGTGATGTAAAAACTCAACAATCAATCAAGAATTTCACCTAGGATTCATATTTAGGTGAAAAAATATATTTATTTTTCATTATTAATTAAGAATGCTTTAATCCATTCTCTAGTTATTGATAAATGTTTATTATTATATTTTAACTAAAATAGTGTTTAAGATAACGAAAAAATAATTATTATTTAAAATCTGAACTAAAAAATAACTGTAGTTTATCAAAAAAGTTCATCGTAAGCAAAATCAAAACTTTAAAATAGCACGCTTAATGCACTATTTGAAATTTCATTTCAAATGGCTCCCAAAAGACCATTAGATGTATTATTTTAATGGAATTTTTACAGTGATAATTTAATATGAAATTTTTTTAGAAAAGAAAAAAGTTATTCAATAACAACAATAAAAAGAAAATATTTTTATGTAAATTATCAAAATTTATTATTATTCATTAACTCAATATTTTCTGAAGCTATGTCATTCTAATGATAATGTTCACCAACATCAATTTCGCTTTGGTGTAAAGTAAAATTTTATTTTACCCAAAGTAATCAAGCATGTTGCACTGCCAACTCCAATCTGCATTTATATAAGTGCATCAGATAGGTGATGCCCCACTGCCTTATGTGCCACAATGCAGAAATTCTTGACAATAATTCAAGAATAATCCAATAATCCAAGGTATAGACAT
>WUQG02030427.1:0-30391 GCA_011317285.2 Androctonus mauritanicus
GTGAGGGACACTAACAGGAGACTTTTGTAAGGCTACAAAAGCTTACAAAGGGTTATAGCCTTTGTAAGCTTTTGTAGCCTTACAAAAGTTTTTGAAAGACAATAATTTGATGCACTATTGATATATGGCAGTTAATATAATTTTGTCTTAATATAAATTTTAACAATACATAGCATTAAATTTATTATTAGTCTGGCACACTTAGTGAAGAGAATAAGCAAGAAAATAAAATAATTACTTATAACATTAAATTGGTAATAAAACATTTTGAATAATGGAATCACAAACAATTTAAAGATCTGGTATGCAAGAAAAATTTATTAATATAAGAATTAGATTTTAAAGTATTATATAAAACAAGATACAAATTAAGCAAATTATAATCATTTCATAATTTAAACAAATTTTAATAGATTAATTTATGGATAATGAGATGATTTCATACTCATACATACACTTATTATCCTTTTAAATCAACCAAATGTTACAGCACAAATCTCCCCTAGTGGAATAAGTCCGCATTAAATTTTTAGTGATTAAATTTTTAGTGAATTTTTAAATCAAGGCTATGGTGCCACCATCTATTGAGTTAATGATTAATTAAAGTTTGAATTTTGAACTAAGATGGTGCCATCTAGCAATTAAAAATTATATGATAATTTTTAAATTAATTTAAAAATTATCATATAATTATTTCATATACAAATTAATACAATTCAATGATATGAAAATTATAAAACAAATGTTCATAAATAAGAAACCTTTATTGCTTTTATAGTTTTTAAATAAAATTACATCTGGTTATATTGGACTTAATGCAGTCATTTATGTATTTTAAATTATTTCATAAGAGCATAAAAATATCTATTTTGCAAATGAAAACAACCCTTGAGTAACAAACTTTTGTACTTACAAACGAACCATCCATTTCATTTAAAAATTCCACAAAATTTTAAAAACTTTATGATAACAGAATGCTTTAGCAACAAATATAATGCCTTTAATTAATTAACATATTAAGGCAGTATTTCAAGATGAAAACATCTTTATTTTATAATAATAACTTTTTCTTTAAATTTATTAATTAAGAAACATTATAATTGATCTAACCATGAAATACATTACAAAATACACCCATACCTCGCTATACTGCCACTCTTTATATGGCATTTCGCTATAACAACCTTTTTTAATTATGGCATTTTTCCTTATATGGCCCACAATGTTTCGTTATAACAATGTTGTACTATTACAACAAAAACAATGCTGTACTATTAGCAACCTTCTATTTACTCACTCCATGAGAGTTCCAGTTTCTCCCTTTAGGCAGCACAGCTACATTCCGCCTCACAAAAATAGTGTCGCTTTAGTGTAGTTAGACATGTTCATTCTTAACTTAGAATTTAAGCTATGCATATTGTAAAAAAACACAATATTTTAGGCCACTTTGTAGGACAGACTAAGATAAATTATAAAAAAAATTTTTGGTTGAAATATGCAAAATAATTTTTTAGTTAAATTTTATGTAAATTTTTTGCAGTTAACATTGACTGAAGAGGCTTTTTTAGCTAGCGCCGTAGTTTGCTTTGCAAAGCAAACTACGGCGCTAGCTAAAAAAGCCTGTGAATACAATATAAAAATCAACTGGGAGGAAGCAACGGTACGCAGGAATGTAACAGATAACAGAGAATTGCATATAACAGAGGGTATGGCTATTTTAGAAGGCAGTAGAAAAGGAGAAGTAATAAATGAAAGACAGTCAGTGGATTTGCCGCAAGCATGGAGGTATGTAATACGAAATAGGAAAGAAAGGGGCAGCTAAAGTAGAATTGTTTAAAAGAACTACGAAAGGGGATAAGAAAGAACTGTTTTAACGTATTGAACATTGTTTTATGTTTACAGTTGTCATGATGTTCGGTTATTATTTGTTTATGTTATTTTTTATTAAGTTTCAGATATATATTTAAGTATATAATTGTTTATGAATTTAAATGTTATGAATTTAGGTGACGTCATTGACGCATGTAGAATTTTTTTAAAAAAAGGAATTTGTTCTGTGTTCGGAAAGTTTGTTCGAAATATTTTTTTGAATGTATTGAGCTGATGAGGGCATTAAAATGCCGAAAACGTTCCTCAAATAAAAGTTTTTGTTTGAAATACTAGTAGTGTTGGGTCTGCTCGTTAGTGCTAAGGAAAATAAGTAACTGATAGTTCCCTTAAGAGCAGTGAGAAAGAACAATAGAACATCGTATAACCACTGGTATCCCACAAATAGTATAAAATAAAAAAGTATTTAATTAAGAATTATTTTATATTTATTAAAAAAAATTAAAAAAGTTAACTTTATTTACATACCACACCCTTAAACACTGTTATACTTAAAAATGAAAAGATTTGCTAAAATTGTTTAAATTCCTGTTTATTTAAATAAGCTTGGTCATAAAAACTTATTTTTAAAATATTTTAACCAAAATAGATCAAACACTACATGTTACAGTGAACACTCCTACTTTCACATTCCTACACTATTTGCTTTATGACCTCCAGCAATAAAGGCTACATAGTTGGAAGAAATTTCAAAGTTATCTATTTTTGCAATAAATACACTAAATTAATACTTATAAATGCAAATATAAGTAATAATAAACCATTTTAAGCATTTTAAAATATTTATTTATAATCAATCAACAACAACAATCAATCAGGAACAATATGGCATCAATTAATATTTAAATATAGGAAATGAACTTCCTCAATCAAAATCCTTTCCCAGCAATTTAACAGTTAAAAGTTAAATTATTTATAAAATACTGAAAATATTGCCATTACCTACAGAAAACAAAATTACTTTTATTAAAATAAAAAAAGACTTACTAATATTCATAAAGCACTCTTCTTGAAATAAGTGATGCAAAATCAAAGCATAGAAGTTTTAGCTGCAGCTGGGGCTACTACAAAAATATGATTTTACAACCATTTGTGAGAGGGAGAAAATTTAACTTGGCAATAAAATGCATTCATAAAAGAGAAGAGGAGAGCACAGCATAAAATCATCTGATGCAAGGATGCTAAGCTAACATGCTTATAAGTAAATTAAGCTTGGCCTTGGCAAAAGTATTGCATGCACATAAATAAGTTTTTTTATGTGCATGCAATACTTTTATAATAATCTCTTTCACAAAGTAACAAAATGTCAAAGCAATGCTATTTTTGATGGAATAATAGCTCAATTGGTGCAAGCTATAAGTCTAGACTTCCAGAAAAAATTAAGAAAAAAGTATTTTCAACATTTTTGCCCAATTTTCATTTTCAGACTTTTCCTGATATTCCAGGTAAGTGACAGCCCTATAAACTGTATTTAACTTTTCATTAAAGCTAATTATATATGACATTTTGGCAAATTCAGGATTGATAATTATACAGTTATGATTTGAAAATGATTTTCAAATAATTTATTACAATTTCTAAATCATAGAGAATGATTTAGAAATTGTAAATTTATTACAGTTTCTAAATCATTTTCTAAATCATGTGTAATTTATATTCACATATAAATATAGTATTCATTTTTAAAAAGTTTTAATATATAAACCCAAAGTATTAATTATTCTTTATTTCTGATAAGCCTAGTATAGTATTAAATTTACCACAAACAAGCCTAACTATTTACGGCTCGTTTCTAAACAAATTTAATAAAGTACAATGTTTTTCTGTCTAGTGTTAGATTAATTTTTATTAATTGACAGAATGTTTACAATTTTTGTATTAATTATTTTTTCAAATAAAAAAATTAATGAATGAATATGTAAAATTAACAAAAATTATAGATATTCCAAAATTTGCATATAAAAATATTCTTCACAAATAAAAACAATTAATAAAAATTTATTTACCTAATTAAATAAAACTACTTCATCATGCCAATGTTTATTATAAGTGAAAATTTTGTTTAAAATGAGTAATTCAATAGCATGTTTAAAAAAAAACTGATAAAAAATATATTGGGTTGCATTAATTTAATAATGAAACATAGGCTTGAAATAAAGATGTTAAACAGATTAAAAAAGTAATCATTTTCAGATTACTAGAATGAATCAAAAAATTCAATATGTATTTTTCAATTTAGATAATATAAATATCTAAATTGATATTATTTAAATATACGAATAACAAATCTTATAACTATGACAAAAATTGTTTCATCAATAAAAAGATTTCTTCAATATAATTTAATTTATACTTTTGAATTAATTTCCTATATCTTATAAATAAATATATCAGATTTTTTCCAAATTACAAAAGAATTTTTAATGCACTTCTAGCAATATTTATATGCAAAATAGGCCTATAATGAACTAAACATACAATATTTATTAAATTTCAATAGATATTCTTATACTGACCCTTGCTCTCATAAACCCATGAGTACTTTTAAATTCTGGATATACATAGGTGACTAACATGGATTCCATTTGTTCTTTAAAAACTGGTTTCTGAAACAAATACATTTATAAAATTAATTATTGTAAAGATTTAATGCAAACATATTTTATTACATTACTATGTTGAATCTTAATAAAAATTTTTTAAATGAAATTTTATATCATTTTTAATACTGTTTATTTTGAATAATAAATTAAATGGACCTTTAATTTATATATCTAATGTGTTCTATATATATTTATATATATATAGAATTATTATTGAACATAATAATATATACAAACACACACACTGTTTATTGCAAAAAGCCATCTTTTGAGATGTTCTTGGCCTGCTGCACATTAATTACATCTCCTATTTGAACATTCTTCATTTTCAATATTTCACTTGGAAAGCATTTAGAATAAGTGATATAGGTTCCCCTGCTTTATGAAAATTGAGCATTCCTATGAAACCTTTCATAAGTTGAAATAATGTAAAGCAAACTTCTTTATGTATGGATCATTTTTAAATGAACTTTATTATTTAAATACACTATTTTATTGTTTATTTATTGTTAATCTTGGTAGTCTAACTGGTAAGGCGTCGGGATGGTAACCCGAAGTTCCTGGTTCGACTCCAGGCCAAAGCAAATTTTTAATTTCGGAAAATTAGTCAATATTATAGTTTAATTATTAACTAATAGATGGCGCCACCTTAGCCTAAATTTAAATAATTAATTATTAACTCAACAGATGGTGGCACCGTAGTGTAAATTTAAAAATAATTATTAATTAGCAGTTTATTCAAAAAATTAATCACCAGGGGGAGTTTGTGCTTTGGATGGATATTTGGTTAACGGTTTAATCCCCTGAGTAATTGTTATTTAGTGTTTATTGATGCATTACGCTTAAATAAAAAGAAGATTATTTGACTTCATGTCTCAAAAATTCAAAATTGAATGGCAAAATTATTGCTAAATAGATAATAATTGTCAAAAATTATTCTATCATAGTATATTTATTAAAATATTTTTGGAATGTTTAAAATCAATATAAAATTGCAGTGAGATGACATAAAATTATGGTAGGAACTTTTTCATTAGAATAATGGAAAATGAGTTTTCCTTTTATGAATTTTCGTCTTGTGAACAGTTTTTACATTATCAGATAGCTTTGTAAATCAGGGGATATTTGTATCAGATTTACATTGATGATCACTGTAAGTTGATATTCATGCTCATTCAGTTGTAATGAAATATACTTTGAAAATTTTAATCTGTTAACATGAATTTTCGTTTATAAAATTGTAAATAATGTTTTCTATTCAAAAATGTTCATAATGGAAAGGAAGATTGGTGATAAATGCAAAAATTTAAATAATAATTATTATTTACTTAATAATTATATTTTAATGCATTTTTAATGAAATTAAAATAATATTTGATATGAAAATAGATCAGACTATGTTAATAGCTTAGAAACATAAGATATGATTTTGACTCCAGGTAACTTACTGATTTGTATCAATAAATAATTGGGACACTTTTTTTTATAAAATCTGCTCTTGTTTTATTTCTCAAATGTATTAGGTATCTTCTGTTTTATAAAGACAAAACAGAAAGATACAGAGTATAGAAATAAAGGATTATTGTTTAAGAAAAGCAGTCAATATCATGATTCAATAGAATTTATTCAATTGAATAGAAAATTAAAAAAAAAAAATGAAGATGTTTTATAAAAAAAAAAATAAATAAAATTATCCATTATAGTTAAAATTAATGCTTTTCAAAAGGAAAATGAAGTGTACAGAATTAAATTCTTCTATTGAACAAAGTTGCCAAAAATCCAAATTTGTTGACAAAAATCAGAAAAAGCATCATATAAAAAACATACACTGAAAATTATAAATAGGTATATTAAGAAATAATAAACATGCTATTATTTTTATTTATTAAATTTTTAATAAAATATGAAGTTTAATGCAGTTTTATAGAATTTATTTCCAAATGTGTTCCATTCTAAAAATGTTAATGATGAAAAAATTTAATCTTTAAAAATAATTAAAAATAGAATTAAAAAATAAATTAATTTGATTTAAAACTCAAATTAAGTTGTTAAACTGTTTTTATAAAACCAAATGTTAATGATTTTAATAATATAATTTTCTTTTTATATAAAATATCAAATTTTAATTCTCTTTAAAAAGTGTTTCAATCAATTTTTATGAAGACTTAAATGCTTTAAATTTTATATTGGTTTCACAATAAAGAATTTTATTTAATGGATAAAATTTTAAGCCTGATAAGTGATTATTATTTATAAACAAAAAATCGGTATAAAATTTATCTGATAAAAATTCTCTTATTATTTTAGAAATATAATTTAAAGGCACCACATGTATTACTCGGCTTAGGTCAAAATAAAGAGGTTGTTGTTAAGAAGTTCATTCGTGCTAAGAAATTTTACTTTCAGTTAGGTAAGTATCACATTTATTCTTCTATGTAACTAATATTCCAAAATTAAAATAAACTATTGTAATATTAAAAAGTCAAATTTATATATATATATAAAATTCCCAATTCAATAATTTTGAAATTTTGTATCGTAAATTATAATTGAGCTTTTTAAATAAATTTTTAAAATTATTAAATGTGAATCATTTAATTTGATTTTAATTTAAAACTCATTTCCATTATAATTAATCTATTTATTGATTATATAAAAATTTCTTAAAATTGATTTTTTTTAATAGCAGATTTATTTTTCAGCTAAAGATCTCAACAACAGATCAATACATAGTTGTTATTTGAGAGCAAGAAAATTATTCCATATTTACAGGGATAAAGATAAGAAAGGATGGACAGGGTAAATTTTAAATTAATGTTTTTATTTTTTTAATTACAGACAGTCCTCAACTTATGATGGGGATTAGTTGAAATCGCCCAGTCCATAAGTTGATGAAATCATGTCAAAAATATCATATATGTTTATCACTTTTCTATTATTGTTATTTATTATACTAACAGTACTGTATTATATAAAACATAACAAACATAAAGACAGAAAATGGACATTACTGATATATCAGATCATTTCATATGGATGTGTAAATATATGAATAGCATTGATCATTGAAAAAGCTTATTGGTGTGCTGCATTGTGGTTATAAGATAATGACATCAAAAGTTAAGAACTGCCTGTAACTGTTTATGGAAATGCTTTTTGTAATGTTTTTAACAATTTCAATTGTGAAATATTTATTTTTGTTGTATGAGAACAGATGATACCGATGATCTTGCTATTAAATGTAGGGATGTATTGGAAAAAAGGTTAACTGTAAGAAATGATATTTTATTCTAACAATAACAACAAAATTCCAATACACTAATGAAAGAGGTAGTGTTATGCCAGATGTTGAGATGGGGATTAGAAAACATAAACACATGGGAGGGGTTGGCTTTCTGGTTAGAATGTGGGATGTTCCAATAATTTTTTACTTGTTTAATAAATAGTGTTATGCTGTTGTAAATTCGTGATTTAAAACTTTTTAAATTAATTCCCCAAATTGATTAGTTTTTAATTTAATAATACAACAGAAAAGTACATAATAAAAATACATGTATACCTTCTTATAACATACTAATTTGGAGTGGAAAATTGGTGAGTTAAGCAGAAATATGTTAGTGAATATAGGAATTATACAAAAACAACTTAGATGGTTCCAGATGAAAAGTTGATATATTCTATTTTAGTGATCATATTTTAATTTTGAGATGAGATAAATTTATTTTTGAAATTTTAAGTAAAATATGAAATTTTAGTATGATGAACTATAAAATTTATAAACTGAAAAAATGTTGCTGATAGTACAAAAATATTGGTTAATTCCATTAAAATAAACAATATTGTTATTTATTTGTTCATTTATTGCTTTATTTTTACCAATAATTAAGTAAAATATGAAAAAATCCTAAAGTGTAAACAACCTCAGGCTATCAAAAGGGGTGTGGCACTTTTATTGTTTTATGGCAGCCAATTGTTTTGTGTGAAATTGCAGCCAAGCTTACTTTACTCTGCTGCATTTGGTATTGAATGTAGTATGTCAACAAAGCAGCTGTAGGCCAATTAAAATAAAGTAGAAAATGTTATAGCTCTTTATGTAGAACAGTGGATGATTTTCATATATGTTGGGTTTTTGGATATAAATTTGAAAATTTATAAAAAATTTAAATAAAAATTATTGAAATGAAGGAAAAATGTACTAATAAATATATTTTATTATAAAAAAATGACAATTTGTTAATAAATTTATGTTATTTTTTGATTAATTATGTGACATAACTTAATGAAAATTTACACACTTCAGTTTTGGTCAATAATTTTTTTAATTATGATCCGATTTTCTTCATATATAACTTATTTTATTCATAAGACTTATTGCTATCAATAAATAACAAACATTGAATGACTAAGATTTTGTATAAAAAAATCATGTTTTCTTCTATCTCATATAGTAAATGAAAAATTGTGAAAGAAATAAAATTTAAAATATGTTTTTTACATCTTTAGAATGAGAATAAAAAAAGTAATAAATTGTAAACATTTCACAAAATTTCAACGAAAATTAAGCTAGATTTCACAATATTAATTTTTTGCATATTAATTAGATTTTTTTTAGAAAATCTCATGAAGGTCAATGGGTTAAGTAACTAGTATTGTGGAGCCTCCTTCAGAACAGTTGCAATCACAGTTATTAATGATACCAAAGTATGATAGGTAAGAATTGAACCTATCAATTCTGTAACACTGCATGGCTTCTGCTATTTTAGATTATACTGCACTGTCAGTTTCGGAATACTAAAAATTTTATATTACATTATAAGTATGTTAGGTGAGACAGTAATACCTTATAGCAGAGATGGGCAATAAAATTGATTGCATATTATAGAGAAAATATGTTAAAGCAAGTGTGTGTTAAGCGGTTATATATTAAAGCAAGTGTATGTTAATATATGTTTTATTGAATTCAAATCAAATGATACAATAAAATTATTATTCTTATTTTATTTTAAATGCTGCAAATAGAAATAAAGGAGCTAAAAAAAATATTACTAATTTTAAATTAAAAACATAAAACCACACAGAAATAATTGGCAGGATATTTCAGTTCCCATCATAGACTGCTTACATCTCTGCTAGAGTTAACTATTAGATGGGATTCAATAAGCCAGGCACAGACCCCCTTCCTGAAAAACTTTGGATGTATGAAACCTGGAAATCGAACTTGGGATCTCAGGTGGATATTTACCATTTTCCACCATGCTGTTTGGCTGACAATTAATAATAATATGATGGCAGAGGAATTGAAAAGATTAAAGTTGCTAACTCTCGATGTTTATTTGATCTATTTATCATATTAAATTACTTGTAATTATTTATCAACATTTTAAATTTGATCAATAATTCTGTATGATCTTGATAATTTGTTTACAGAACTCCAGAAAATGTCATAGAAGATTTAGAGAGACTTGTTTCTATTTATGGAAAAAAATGGACAAAAATTGGGCACATGGTTAAACGAGATGCAAATAATGTCAGTGAAATCATCCGTTGGCATAGGAAAAATGCAATCAAAGGACATTGGTCGGAGGAAGAAGAAGAACAATTAATTGAAGCAGTTAAAACTGTAATTCAGAGTGAGGATGTAGCTGGTATTTATTATGGAATACAATGGGAAGAAGTAGCCAAGCTTGTGCCAACTAGAAATTCAAATCAGTGTCGTCAACACTGGTAAGTTCTAAATTTTCATTTTTAATTAAGTTTATATTCAATGACACAAAATTATATATTCTTTTTAATAAAATTTTAAAGTATACATAAATATATTTTATAGGTTATTGAACACTTGTTGGAAAATCAATCAAGATAATAAACCAAGAGAAAGATGGAAAGATGTTGATACTATTCGTTTAATTTACCAGTAAGTAATTTTATTTAATTTATAATATAAAGCCATTGTAAAATTAAGAGACATTATTAACATTTCATTAAAAAAAAACGAAAAATACAAATTTATTTAGAATTATAATATTTCTTGATTACTTTTAATCATTCAGTTTTAATATAATTAAAATCGAACATGTTTCAGTTTTAAATATAATTTCAGAAAACAAAATAAAAAAGTCTAAATACAAATTTAAATTTAAACTGTAGGATTATTGGTTTAAAATATAAATATTGACTGAAATTAGGGAAAAAAATTACTTCTATTCAGACAGAAAAGTAATGTATTAATTTTAAAAATATAGACAAAATTAAAACATAAAGAATAAATAAATATAAGCTTTATCTTTAAATAAAAACAAAAATTTAAATAATTAGTAAACATAACATATAAAATTACAAATTCTTACTAGCACTAAATGAGCAGATCAATACACTTATCTTCTTAGAATAAACTTTTTTATTATAACGAGGAGCGCTTTCGGCTTCAATCGCCATCATCAGCTCAGACGTACAAGATAAAGAACACAATTTAGAAACTAGAAGCATTCTAGAACATTATTTTTTAAATTCAAACTTTAGGTCCATGGATAAATTATAGTATTAAATATGAGATTACAAGTTAACATATAAATAAAGTTAAAAAATTATACTATGCTATAGAAGGAGCATTAGTTAAGAAATGATAATATGTAAAAGTAAAGATTGCCTATACGGCAGTAGTGGGGGTCAATTCAAGGCCGGCTCATCAGATACTTTCATGAGTCTTGTATTGTGTCCAACTGCTTGTCATTTATTACTGTTTCTTCTCTCGCTTTCATAAAATGATACACCAAAAATAAATAAATAAAGCAATATGATCTTTTAAATTTCATAAACCAACATGTTTGGACTTTTATCTTAGAAATCAATAAATTTTTATACTGTATATCTCTAAAACAAAAAAATAATAATTTTTTACATAAGTTCAGATTTACGGAGGTTAGATATAGATAAATTGAGAAACTGGGTATTTTTATTTTTATTGGCATACTATAGTCCATGATGCCAATGTGCCAAATACTACAAAATAACAATATATTTATTTTTATGTAAAATTGGAGAAAAAATTTTTAAGTAGAAGGAGAAGAGGCTTCAAATTTGTGACATCGTGGTCAGGAGGGTTAATCTTGATATGACGAAAATTAAGGGAGAATCAAAATTATTTTGAAATAACATGACATAGTTTATAGATGCTCTCTAAGGGACATTATATATATATTGGATCAAATATAAGCTGATTTACAATACTTTAAAAAGGTAAAAATATTTTTCATTTAAATTCAACATTAACTCTTTTTGCTATTTTAAATTGAATACTGGCTTATTCATCTTCAATTAAATTTTTTGGAATATATTTCACTACATGTATTTTTTGCTTTAATTTTTTATTTCTGAATAAAGTTTTTGACTGCTAAAAGGTATTGCATTTTACTTTTATTTTTATTTTCAGAATTTTTCAATAGATTATGGTTTATAAGATTTTTTTTGTTTTGACTTTGCTTTTAAAAAAATTATAAAAAAATTCCAAAACACTGATATTTACAAAAATAACAAGAGAGAAAAAATTTGATACTATGCGATTTAAGTTTATTTTTTTCAACAAATTTTCTACATATATTTCATCCTGACATGTTTTCTGTCAAATAATAATGTTTAATAGATTGAAAATTTCTTCAATTGAAAAAACTTGTTTTATATTATGAAGTATCTTAAAATTTTTAATTATTAAGATAATAGATGATATCACTATAGTCCTAATTTAAAATAATTATTAATTATTGTTAACTCCAAAATAATTCACTAGGGATCATTTGGTTAGTAGTAATATTTGGATTGTATTCCTCTAGATTAGTTTCTATTATATATATTGTGTTGTCTTCGGGATCGTCAGGTGCACTGACAGGTTTATGACCTTACAGTGCACCCGACAATAATTAGGTGTGGCGCGTTTGCAGGTAAGGATAGATAATGAGGCGTATCTCAGATAAACAGAGAGAGACAATTGTCTTAACAACAAAGTTTTCTTTTATTTAACAATAAATTGACAAGAGAATCCTTTACAACTTGAGCCCGACAATAATGAGAGGAAAGTACTTGATGATAAGAGTCCGAATTTCTGCGGATAGAGTTCTAGGTAACTGTCAGAAGTCGATGTCGGAGCTGGTTCTTTCAAGAAGGTGAGTTTGTTGATAGACAATAAATGATGTATCAGTCACATCTTATGACAAATAATGATGGATTCGAGTCCTTCGGATTCGAGCTATACAATGTGTAAATAGTTCTTTGTTAATTCCTCTCGAAGTTAATTGCTTGCGACCAAAGTCTATCAAGTCCAGTTTCGATCTTCTGTTGTTTTTGGAATTTCACTACGACTTTCCTTTTTGACATTGATACAGATTCCGCCAGTTTCTGTCCAACCATTTAGTCCGATTTCCTTTCCCTCTTTCTGTAATCCAACCTTGAAGAACCTCGAGAAAGTTCTCACAGAACCTTTTATAGTATATCGTTTATCAGCCACCTTTTCACCTTAAGACAGACGATTGCGAGTTATTTTGGACATTAAATTTAACGCGACACCGGTGTTTACCATTTCATTGATTTCATACAATTGGGGACAAGAGTCCATGGGCTGGGTTTCCGATGATCGTGTGTCATGTTCAATGTCTTTCTCTCTCCCTCTTATTCCTTCTCTGTTCTACAAATAAAGAAACTGTTAATAATAACAATAAAAAAAAAAACTGAAATTCAAAGGTGAGGAGAGAGAGACAAACATCTGACTGTGGCCCTATCCCTCACAATATGTATTGAAATTGAAAAAATAAAAATAATAAATGTGAATTTTTATGAAAATATTATCTTTTGAATTTTTGATTAGAATTAGAATTGTAGAAATTTGATCAGTTACTCTGCAATAGTAAAAATGGAATTGTTCAAGGTCAGATAGAATGGGATTGTCTTTCTTAATAAACATTTCAACTTCCTCATTAGTGTCATGTTATGGGTCACTAAATAAAATCTTTTAGATATTTTTTGAAACTTGCAATTGTATTTTTTTTATAAATAACAAATATTTTTAGCAAAATTATTAGTAAAAAATTTCAATAGCAAAGATTTTATTATTATTTCATATAATATAATAAATATGTATTACCTACATATAGTGCAATAAATATTTCTTCAAATTAATTTTGATTCAAAATAAGCAAAAAACAAATCAAAATGCATGTAAATAAAAATATGCATGTCAAATTAACTTGATGATGTAATATGACTATGAAAAACTTGATTGATTCATTGAACTGTAAGATGAAGCTAATTTTTGATAATGCATAGATAAGAAAACTTAAAGAAAAGGTTATAATGAAGAAATTATGTCAATAAAACATTTTTTAATTAAAATGAGAATCAATAGCTAAAATAATTTTGTCTAGATAATAAATGAATCAGAGAGAGAGACTGTATCCAGCAATACAGCCAAAATGAAAAGAATCATGATCTGAACTTAACATTTGAATGATATGCATCATATTGCATATAAGATTAATATAATTTTAAAATATAAAAAATTATAGTTGAAAGAAAAGAAAGTAGTAGAATTATAGATGAAAGAGGAAATCTTGAAGATTTAATAGCTAAAATCATGTTTGAAAACATATAGACTATAAAAAAAATGTAACTATTGAAATATTTTTCAGCATAGAAGTTTTTATATTTGTTAATATATTATTATTAAATAATAATAATAGATATTATAGCTATTTTCAATATAGAAAAGTTTTAAAATTTTTATATTTAAGAAATAAATCTGATAAGATTATTATGTTTAATATAGTTGGAAATTAAGCGCAGTACAGGAATTCCACGTAGCTTTATGGTTCCTGTTGATGGGCCAGAACACAAAGGAGCTCTTCTCACTAGTACTGGAGAGTTTGCAGTACCACTTATTGATCAGTAAGTTTTTATATATAAGTCTTTATATAATAAATGATATATAATTGTAAAAAAATTATTTTGACTTCAGTGAAGCTTATAAAGAAGTAAAAAAAGAAAAACCCCCATTTTTAAAGGAAGCTGAACCAGAACCAGATCCTGAACCAAAACTTCCAGAAGATTTATTGTGTATGGTTTGTAGAGATTTATTACAAGATGCTGTACTCATACCATGTTGTGGAGATAGTTTTTGTGATGAATGTAAGTATTTGTTATTCTTTATTGATATAATTATCATTTAAAAAACATAATTGTAAATCTTATTGCATAAAAAAATCATATAGATATTTTTGTATGATTTAAGTTTATTTTAGTTTTATTTTGGAAACATTTTTAGTCTTTAAAGCCTTCCTCAGCCTATATCTTATCATTACAAATTATTCACTAGTACAGTGTTTTCCAAACTTTTTCTAAGACAGAACACTTTAGTTATTTTATAGTATAGGTAGATATTAATAATAAATAAAGTAACCAAGTAAGTATAACAATTAAGAAAACAAAACAAAAAACAAATTTATTATCGAATTGTAATTATGTAAAATAAAATACATAATTACATGAAAATAGTAAAATAACTAGTGACTCCAATTTCAACTTGACACATCATTTAAAATTATATAAGGCTCATATTAATTTTCATAATTTTTTATGGAACACTTATTCATCTTCTACGGAACACTGCTTTCCATGGAAGTTGAATATGTAAACTGTTCTGTGTAACAGTTTGGGAAATGCTGTACTAGTAAATCTTATTGTTTGCAGTTTTTGTATTCAGTTTTGATTCAAAAAGTTTACAAGTTTATATGATGATCTATTCAGTTTAGTGATTAAATTTAATACTCTTGACTATATTAAAAAAAAAAAAAAAATTCTTAAATCAGAGGATTAGTTAATAATACTTAATAGTCAAATCAGAATCTTTGAGATATAATCCCAAAAATCCTTATTCAACTCCAGCCAAGGCAAATTTTTTGGGAAAATTAGTCAAAATTATAGTTCAATTATTAAATTATCATTTAATTCAAATATATTTCATTAAAAATAATATAATTTATATATAATGTTTGAAATTTTGTCGTATAAGCTATTATAACATTGTTAATATTTACAGTTTAATAATTCACCTTATTCTATTTACTTGGCTATAAAGGTTATGTTTAGCCAAATAAATAGCTAATTATTGATATCTGGTATACAGGATTTTCACTACTAGGAACATCATTAATTAAAAGTTTGCATATATTAAATATTTATATAAAGGATAGCAAAATAGTATATACTAGATTTATTTTTTTTACAAAAACTACATAAATACAGTTTTATACTTCAAAACAATAAAACATTAATGGAAATATTGAAATATAGGAAAAATGATAATATTGAGTGATTGCAAAAGTTTGTGCCCGATTTTCATAATGGCAGAAGCATGCGCGGTTGACTGTGCAGATGTTGATTTTATAATCATATTATTAATTGACAGTTATTTAACTGCGTCATAAGTCAACATAACCTTAAAAACAGAGTTTTATTTAAATTAATTTGTGTGCATTTTTTTCATTCAAAATGGAAAATGAAAAGTTACAGTTTCATCATGTTAAAAAAGATGTGAGTGTTGGAACTGCAAAAAAAAAACATTCGAGACGTTTATTCGGATCGTGCTCCTGCTCTTAGGGCAGTTAAAAAAGTTTAGTCGATTTTTCAAAATCAACTAAACCACTTTTTAACTGTTCCAAGAGCAGGAGCACGATCTAAATAAACATCTCAAATATTTTTTGTTGCAGTTTCAACACTCACACCTTTTTTAAACCCATATAACATAACATGACAAAAATATAACTTTTCAAAATCGGGTGCGAACTTTTGCAATCACCCAATAGATCAAATGAAATGCTCTATGAGGTTTCACTATTCAATAATACAGAAACAATACTATAATACTGTGTCTGTATTATTAATAGTAGTACAGACTCTACTATTCAGTAGTATAGACACAGTACTATAGTATTGTGTCTATACTATTGAATAGTGAAACATCGTAGAGCAAACTTATGAAATGTTTTATGGAGAAAACATTTTATAAAGGGGGATCAGCTTATACATAGATAAATTAAACAATTAAATATAGCTGTTGCTATTGTACATATTATTACTTAGTATTAAATGAAAATATAGTGATCTTCAAATATTTTTCATAAACAATTCTCTGATAATTTTAACCATTAACAATTATAAATTGTTATTGATATTAAAAAAATTGTCAATATGGATGATTATTTTTCATTTAATTTCAGATATCAGATTTGCACTTCTGACAATTATGTATATGTGCTAATTGAATTTCTGTCCCAACAAGTGCAGAAAAATTTCTGTTGAATGTTTTGATTCTGATTTTTAATGAATCACAGAGAGATTTTAATAAACTATAAAGAGGTTTATGGGTGTATTTTAAAAATGTTTTAATATTCATTGAAATGTATTACTACAAGTCTTATCAAACATTAACCTTTTATATGCTATGAGTTAAATTTTTATTGGAATGTATGAGCTAGATAATATTTCAATTAAAATTAATTATGTAACTGTAAAAATTCAAATTTATTTTATTTTTCATCAAATTTTTGTTGTTTATTTAGTTTCAATGCTTCTCTATAATTCTGACAAATTTTCTTTATTTGCTTATTTTGCAAAGTATGCATTGAATATATTAGGTCAAAGGCTATATGTTTCTTTTGCAATTATTTAATCATAGAATCAAATAATTATATTTTTAAATAACCACATATTCCCTGAATAAAACAAACCATCAATAATGAAATTCAGATCATATTTTAATAAATAAAATTCTATCATATAAATGTTATCAAGATATAATACAAGTTGACTGATGATTTTCTGGCACTCTTGATTCTTAGAGTATTGCTGGATTAGCCATTTTGCCAGACCAATAGAATCATGTAGTAAGAATTTATCAATATATCACAGACCTATTAATTGTATCTCTTTCATTTTTAACCTAGCAGGAGTTTCATCTGAACTGTGAGTCTGTGTAACCACTCTCAGTAGTCAGATAAAAATTTTTTTTTTTCAAAAAATTTGAAAAAATTAGAATTTTCCTAAATCGTTAGGTCCTTCCCAATGCATTCATTACATATTGCAAAGCATTAAAATCAACCATAAAAAAAATATTTGGATTCACAATCCCTCCAAGAAATCTATTTTGATTCCAATTATGTAGATTACCATAATTAATAATTTCTAAAAATAGTTTGCCATTTCACGGCATAGCTGTTGCTTGATTCGCGTCACATTTTGACGCATGTAAACAAACTATTAAATTTGTGATTAGATAAAAGTTTTTCTGAATAAATATAATTTTCTTATATTTATATAATTTAATATATTATTTATCTGACCCCAGATTTTTATTTAAAGTTCTTTATTAAATTTTGAATAATGATTTAACATTACTGCATGTGGTTATATTTTTCTTTTAGTTATAATAATAAATTTATTAAAGATTTCATGAAATTTCTAATAGAAATTGTTTAATGTTTAATTATACAATTAAAAAGTGAATATTAGAAGATAAATTAATAAATAATACTTAAAGAAATCATTGAATTTAGTTCTAGTTGGAAATGACATAATCTTACATCATAAATTCTAACCCCAGTATCAAAATATATAGTGTTTAATATATCCTCAATCTTTCTCTTTAAGAAAAAACACAAATTATTTTGTTATCATTAACAGTAACAAAACAATGAATGTTTGAATCTGTTTATCCTCATAATTTGCATATTATACATCTGATAAAAAAAAATCATAAAACAAAAAAAATTTCTTTTTGGCTGGAAATTTTTACAAAATATGCATATAAACATATCAGAGAACATGATAAAATTAGAATATGAGATCAAATTTAAATAATATACAATTAATAGCTATCGAAATTGGAGAATACTTCTGGATTCATATTTTATTGCCCTTATTCACAAGCCCCTCCCACTGACACACCACTTCAAAATGATGTTGAATGCTAAATGGATTCCGTGTTTTGATACAAAAATTCCATTTCTGGAATTTTAGTGCCAAATCTTATGAAGACACACAAGAGCTTTTTAGCTATAAGATTACTTATTTTTTACATGCCACTATATTTTTGATTATTTAGACCAGTGATTCTCAACTACTGTGCCACGAAATTCTTAAAGTGTGCCGCCAAATTTTAGAAATGTATATAGTAAAAATTATAATGCTTTTTTTTTTATTACAAGTAAAGTTTAAATTAAAGAAAATGCTGGCCTTTTGGCTATAATCAGCAATTTGGCAATTGTATGCTGGCAGCACAACGTTCTCGGTGACCTACTTTTTGCTTTGGTTCATGAGGTGATCCACTGTGGACTTTGTGCGCCGCCAAATTTTGAAATTGTTAAAAGTGTGCTGCGACAAAAAAGGTTGAGAACCACTGATCTAGACCAATAGACTGTAAAACGTTTTCGGACCTCAATTTGGTTCCTCTTCAGTACAGTACAACTCAAGTGAAGAACTCAAAATCTTAAGAACAAGAACTTTAGAACAAAATCTCAAAATTGAGGTCCAAAAACGTTTTACAGAATAAAAACCCATATGTTACTTGCAGTAGTGATGTTTTTTAAAGACTGAATTACATATAAGCAGGTAGTTTCTTTTAGAACTTAGACCAATAAATTTCAGCTTACAAAAGCCACCCTATTTATAAATGAAACAGGAATTGTATTTGTTTATATATCAGGAAAAGATTTAGGGCTATCTGAAATGCAATCTCTTTGTTTATATAATTTTGATAAGAAGGTATCAAATTACATAATTTATTAAAAAACAGCAACATAACATAGAAAAATGATTTTTTTTTGCATTATAGAGTAAAAACTTGTCAGAAATAAAAACTTTAATTCAATCAGAAGATGTAGACTAAAAAACAGTGCAAATTTTTTAATAAAAACTCTGGGATCACAATCCACACAAAACCTGACACTGTCAGGTAAACACAACACCACTGCCAGGTTAATTATGCATACATTATTATTATATTATGAAAAAATGTCTTGGTCCTTATAATAAGAAGCATAACATTGCTAAATGAATCCCTTGATATATTACATATTGATAAACTATATCAAGGGATTAATTTGACAGTATTAGGTTCTATTGTATTAACGACAGGAGTAATCTATATGTTAATAATGTATTGATTATATTTATATATATTTTGTTAATTTTGTTCTAAGTGTATTTTTATTAAAAAAAAATTTTAATTCTATTGCATTAAATTACCAGAATAGCATCTTTCGTATCAGATTCATCATCATCTTCACTATCATCATCTTCACTGCTTTCTTCATTGTAACTAAAAGGTGATGCTGGTTTTTCTAATACACTTGATGGAAGAGTTTTGAGAAGTTCTTCAAGTGGCAATTCACTTTCTTTTTGTAACATCTGTATTTCTTTATCTTGTTCATCTTTATTTATGCCTTTTGATTCTTCTTTTTCAATTGTTTCTTCATCATCTGTTTCACTGGAATTAGGCTCAAAATCTTTGTCTGAAAATAAACAACCATACAAAATAATTATTAACCTGATATTCTAAACTGATCAATTATTGACAAGTTACATATAATTGCTTTTCAATTTGAAGGGGAAAAACTCATGAAAAAATAGCACTTGACCCATTAGTGACCAAATGATCTATGCGGATAATGAAGTCTCCCGTGGGATATCAGTTCATACTTTTATTTAAAATGTTTTGCTAGTTTTTAATATAAATCTTCTGAATGATTAAATATTTTATTTTCTGATAATTTTTCTTCTTTCTAATGCAAAAAAAATATCTTTTTCTATAATAATTTATTAATTTTTTTTCTGAATTTTTATATAAGTTGATATCTCCTTAACAAAAGTATGCAAACAAACAAATTATCATATTTCAAACTTTCATAAATCTTTTTCTGATGTCAAAACAAATACAATCCTTGTTTTATTTGTAAACAGAGAGGTATATATTATAACCAGGGTTGGTTGAAAGTGACATATAGAAGTGATCTCTGGCAACTAACAATGAACAGGTTTTTTTTTCAGTTGATTTTCATGTTTTCAAAATGTTTAGAATGTATCAGGAGGAACTTAGCAATTTAAGATATTATTTTTTTAATTAAAAAATTGTTTTTTTTTTATAAATTTTACTATGATATTATTCATATGCAGATTCTCAGTTCATATCTCACTACTGGTGAATTAAACAAGTAAAATACTTATTAATAAAAAAATTACTTACTTAAATTATGTTAATACATTAACCTTTATCATAAATATTGCATTGAAATGTAATCTATATAGCTTTTAATATAAATAATTTATCTATTACATGAAGAGATCATTTTAATATCTTACTTTTATTATGTTTTGAATTAGTTTATTCTAATAAATTGAAGTCTTATATAAACTAGCAAAAACTTTTCTCTGATGATAAAAAATTCATCTATTAATTAAATTTGCATATTTGATGTATGATAATAGTTTACAGCATTTATGCATTTTTTTATGTTCAAGATCATATTCATATGTTCCCATAGAGAATAGATTAAGGAGAATAAAGAGATATTATAATATAAGAAATGGAAAAGGATAGAAATGGAACAGAAAATAAGTAAACTTGTAGAGGGTACTTCTTAGCAAAGCTTTAATTTCACATATTTAGCTTCATGTACTATATAATCTGTATACTAAAAGTTTTCCCATAGAAAAATTGTCATAGATAATATTGTATCCTTTGAACCAACAACAAGGAACATGGAAATATCATTTTGTTTTTTTCTATTTCAAAAATATTTACTGACAATAAACTGAAAGTCTGACTAGTCAGTTAGAATTCACAACAGAATTATAGATGCTAATTCCTATTGAAACAAACATAATTCATAGAATTCAGGGCCATCATGGAAACTATTTAGAAGAAAATTTAATTTTTCTGGAAATATAACAAGTTTCCCCCAATCACAAAAACCAGAGAAGAATCAAAAATTTGTTAATCTTCACTTAAATCTTATAATACAGCTTCTACAATCATGTGGTATTTTTATGCTTTTAAGCAGTCACCCGTCATCCTATTTTAGTCAGATTACATTTCTTAAATGTTTATAATGTAATAAAAATATTTTTTAAAAATCTGAGAGCTGATCAATTTATTTTTACTCAAACGTTTATTTCATTCAATATTGATTTAAAATAAATTTTAATTTTATTGAATCATTTTCACTGATTTTTTTAATTATATGAATTACAAATATATTGTAACTATAAAGATTATCAAATTTTTAATATATCAAGCAATGTTATATGAAGTCTCATTTTTTAACTATTCATGAACATTGTAAATAATCTCGTTTTCTTGATGATGAATTAATTTTCCATGTCTCAAACTCAATTACCATTCAAACCTCAATTCTATAGGTCTACTGGTTATGAAGATCCTGATAAAATGATATATGGTATTAAAAATAAGTTCTTAATAGCAAAACTTATCATTTTATCACAACCACCATGACTAATACACTTATGGAACTGTGAAAGTTTATTATTATTATTCACTAGGTAAAACTTTAACTATCGAATCTTCATGATTTATCTTCTAAAAATAAAAACAGTGTTACCATTTACATCCATTAAGTCATACTTTTCAAGTGATACTGCAAGTTGTTTGCTTTTTACCTGGTATGAGTGCTGCTTTAGCATCTTAGAGCTCAACTATAATCTTTAATATGCACTGTGCAGTCCAAGGTTTCTTTGTTGAGTTTTTTTGCCTTTGACTATAAAATGTGATCACTTTCTTATTGAAATCTTCCTTCGCAACATTATACAAGTTACAGAATTCAGTTTCAATAACTTCCAAAACATTATTTTCATTATTTTGTTTATTCTGTTAGAAACTCATCATTGTTTAAATAGTCAACTGCTATTTTCAGCACTGATGATGCACAGTGCTTCTGGTGGCAGCACTGCGAGTCAATAGTTTATAATAATCTGGGCAGCATCAGGCATTTTATAAAATGCCTAAGCATATTGAACTGAGTAAACAACAATTCTACAATTTGAGAGAAATTACTCAGGCATTTTACAAAATGTCTAGTAATTTAGCATTTTATAAAATGATTAGGTTGTAAAAAGATTGATTCTACAATTTGCCTATGACATATATTATATGCAACATTATGAAATCTCTAAAATTTTTCAATATGGGCCTAAAATATTTATGTTAATGAAAAACTTAAAAAGTTAATTAACTACATATAATACAGGTATCTTCAATTTATGGATACTGGGTAGAGGTTACTAGGATCTTAAAAATTGTTCATTAAGTGAATATTCATAAATCAGAAACTCAGTTCCCATTAATCCCAATATAAAAATTTTTTATTTGTTCCTGGATAACCAGAAAGTCATCACCATTTTACCCATTTATATTAAAGCATTCCAAAAATATTAATATAAATATAATTAATATACTATAATACACTAGTTTATAAAAGACATTATCTATTTAGCCTATTAATTGCCATTTAATTTTGAATTTCAAAGCCACTAATTGCCATGTAATTTCTGAATTTGTCTAATAAGGCAATAAACTTGTCAGTCAATATGGTTTTATTTAATAGTTTAAAGTTTTCAAATTTTCATTAAATATGGTCTTAAATTTATGTAATTCTCAAAAATCTTCATTTTGCTAAATTATTAGCAAAAATAAATCCAATTTCCTGGAAATTATTAATAATATTTTAATTCTATAATTAAGGAATTATTAATAAATAAATTTTATTAATATACTCAGAAGCCCTCTAGCAGTCAAAAGATTTTATTCAGAAACATTTTCAACACTCTCGGCATCTTCCTCAGCTACATAAGAGTAGGAAACCAGGTTTCCTATTCTTATGTAGCTGAGGGAGATGCTGAGAGCATTGAAACGTTTCTGAATAAAATGTTTTGACTGCTAGAGGGTTCTGAGTATATTAAATATAGTTTTGTGTTGTTGTACAGTCTGTTTGAGCATTTATTATAAATTTTATTATGGTATTATTTTAATAAAAACTAACAGACACAAAAGAATTTATTTATTTCAACCACTATATATTCGTTAAATTTAGCATTTTCCAATAAAACAAAACAAATACATTATAGTTCAAATTTATATTTGGATAAAAATATATTATGAGATTTACTTATCTAGAACAATGTGTACTCATATAATACACATTATTGCAGATGTGTAAATCTTGAATAATGTGTCAACAGTGTTTATATCTAATTGTTTTATAAAGTTAAATGTACTATATAATTGCAAAATCTTTGGAAAAATGCAGTAAATGTGTTATGGATACCCATATTACTAATATATGCCAAGCAACAAATTTGATAGTGTGCTCTAATGAAAGCAGAAATTAAAATCAATAGTACACAGAGTAAATTTGATATATCTGATACAATGAGAGGAGAAAATAAGCAAGAAAAAACATTGATTTAAGCAAATTACAGTGGATAATTGATCAATGACTAAATAGTATCTTTGCAAAAGTGAAAATTTTTCTTCATAAATGAAAAAGTGGTATAGATTTATGTTCTTTATTAAATTTAAAACTCATAAATCAAACTTTATAAATTGAAAGATCAAATTTCTGTATAATATATTGATGATATCATCCCATAAATATGAGTGGTCATAAGTTGAGGACTACTTGTATATCAAACTTAATTTCATTTTAATAAAAAACCATAAACAAAAACTATCAAAACTTTAACAAACATATGTATTTGTTTAATAAAATCAAGATTACAATACAGTAAAACAAAGATTTTCATTTCTAATATTTCATAATCAAATCATTTATGTTGAGAATCCCATCTTCTGCACTTAAAAAATATGCAAATATATAACATTTTATAAATTTGTAATTGTTAACATTTTAATTTTTTAATATTAAAAGGCAACAATAAATATAATACAAAATGCAAAATATAACAAATTCACAGAGCACTGCATGCATATTATACAAATAGTTCTAGTCCACAAATTATATTTAACCTTTTTTTTTAAATTTTAAATAAGAATTGGCAAAATTCCATTGTCCACTACATAAGAATATTTTACTCTTCTCTATTCTTAAAATGCTTAAGTAATATTTGAATATCCCTTAAACATTATTTCATTTTTCAATTAATATTGGATCTGATGAACAGATTTTATTCTGAAATTCTGAATAAATTGCTATGTTAGAAGTTTATCAGTTCAATCATTACTTTATCATAAATATTTAATTTCCTCTTCATAATTGCAAATTAACCTAACAACAAAAAGAAAATAATGTGAGTAGAAAACTATCCAAAAAGTTATTTATAGAAAATTAACAAACATGCCAATCACAATTTTGTTTAATTTTAGTTTAATAAACATCACCAATATTTAAATGTAATCAGCATGTGATTTCAATTTTGAAACATATCATTATATTCATTAAACTTTAACCTTTAATGCTATATTATATTCAAATAGAAAGATCTTGATAAACTTATAACAGAAACACTACATGCAATATAACACAGTACAACTATATATGGCATGTCTCTAGCAGCATATATGCAAATTGCATCAGCTGATTCCTTAAGCCTATCAAAATTTAAACTTAATCCAAGTTCAAGAATCAGATAAATATATGCATCAAAACTGAAAAAATTTACTGGCTGGATTAATGTGCTTGGAATAGTTAATATACAATATCTAATAGCACAATATCATTGTGGAGAATAGTCATTAAGCTTATCGATGCTTAACTTAAGAATTATATGAAATAAGATAATGTAAGACATAATACATGGCAAATTAGGGATAAACTATATATTAACATAAAATTATAACAACTTTTGAGTATGAAATCTAATTTCAGTAGCTAAATGAAATAATATATAATAGCATAGTATTTGACGTTTATCATTAATTTCAACTGCAATAATCATATGACCATTGTAATGCAATGAGACTACTCAGTTATCAATCAAAGACACTACTATTGTAATCCAATAATATCATACAGTGAGTACATCACTTAATCATTATTACCCAATGAGATCATGCAAATAGCATTACTCTTGCAAAGTAAATCAGTAAACATATATTTAAGATTTTTAATCAGATAGAAATCTTCCATATAGACAGATCACTTTTAAGTTTTTTATAAAAAATATTTGAAGATTAATATTTTACAAACATATTAAAAAAAATTCATTATATATATTAATATATTATAAAATTACTTAAATATTTTTCTAATTTTTACAATTTCATTCAAAAAAAGAATTTACCTTCTGAACCAGACTGTGATCCTGATGTTTCATTTAAAGAACCAGGTGTACTTCCCAAAACTGTTTGATTCATTCCTTGTGTTAACCAAGATGAATATTTTTCGGTTTGATCAACAATAAAATTTAAATGTAAATCTAGAGCTTTCTTCCTTTTTTCTTCAAGTCTTGTTTGTTGTTTAAATTCAACCAACTAAAAATAATTTTTAGAATTACATAATATTCGATATGTTATTTTCTCAAAAATTATAAAAAACAAAAAATATAAATTTATAATTAAAATATATATATATTTTAATTATAAATTTAAAATATAAATATATATTTATATTTTAAATTTAAATTATATATTATATATAATTTAAATTTAAAATATAAATAAGTACTTTTGAATTCAAGTACATACTTAAAGCAGTTGTGCTAATCTCAAAACAAAAATTGTTTATTGCCTAACGTTTTCGGCTTACATAGCGCCATCTTCAGGGCTTCTGAAGATGGCGCTAAGTAAGCCAAAGGCAATATGGCGTTAGGCAATAAACAATTTTTGTTTTGAGATTAGCACAACTGCTTTAGTATGTACTTGAATTCAAAAGTTCTTAGTTTAAGTGTGAAAGCAGTATAAAAAGTGGAAGTTATTAAAATATAAATTTTAAATAATTAAATTAAAATATATATTTCTTTAAATTTATAATTAAAATATATATATTTAATTATAAATTTATATTTGATAGATTTGAAAGTAAATCTCAAATTTTATTATTCAATAAAATTTGAGATTTACTTTCAAATACTATCAAATTTCTTTTAAACTCATTTTAGCAAAAGAAGGAAGTATTATGTTGCTAATTTATTAATTCAAATATACTTTTGCTTACAAATTATTTTAATATATTCTTCTTTTTAAAATAGTTAACTTCTAATTGCATATGAACAATAAGACATATTTGGGGAAGCTTGCCTAATTTTCAATATAATCAAAATAATTTCATGTATTTAAATTGCTGTTATATTATTTGATAGAAAAATCTTTTGATTAAGTCCCTACTATTAAATTTAAAGAAAATGTAGCAAAAGATAATATTCTTTGAAATAACACTTTCACATCTATGATTGAGAAAATAGGTTTTTAAAAAAAGAATAATTTTTGTTTTCTTCTTCTTATGAATTAAATTTTAAATGAAACATTAGTCACAGTTTTTTGTATATGTAGGCATTACCTAATTTATGCAATTAAGACTAAAGGTTTTTTATAAGCTCAAATTTTGCATATATCAGTAAATAATTTTTTATTAAAATTTCTGAAGCAAAAACTAGTGAAGCTTGTGGATTATTGTGGTTGCACCTAAACCATATTATAGCACTATATTGTTCTCTGACTAAAAGGAAGAAAATGCTATATGGAATGATATTGTACAAGTCAAATGGTACTTAATATCATCAAACAATACACAAAACATAAATAAATCAAGTAACATGAATATTTAAATGATATAAACCAACATGCTCAAAGTGTGTAGCTTACAATAAATGTTTATATCAATACTTCAAAGAAAGGGAAAAATTTTCCAAATTTTTACATAAAGTCAGACTTATGGGAGTCAGATATGTGTAAGTTAGGGAATTTAAGTACTAAAAGTAAACTTACAATAATTCTAGTTTTTGCTATGATATCCATAAATAAAGAGATACATAATTAATAGTATGGATTTACTGATTCAGTTTTCATTATATATCTGTCACATCTGCTGGATCAGTCATCAACATAATGGAGTGACATTCCAGTTTCTTTCATGTAAATATTATTTATCCAATAAATCTTAATCATGTCATTAAATAGAAGCCACTAACCATAAGAAAAGTAATCAAAAATATTTTATTGTTATCAAATATATATAAATATTAGAAAACTATAATAATTACAAATACAGATATAGTACTTCATGGTACAGTAAAATAATTATACTTACAATAGCCCACCCAAGATAAGCAAAGTCCACATAGACGTAACCATAAATACAATTTGGACAATACATAGATGAAAAAGATGATCATCTTTGACAGGTGCCAAAAACACTTCTTTATTCCTTCTGACAATCACTATTCATTCCAAATATTGAACAAGAATAGCAAAACCAGACATTATACTAGATTATAACAAACATAAAACTGAAATAGAAAGAAGTGACTGACTAATTATTATTCATTCAAAAAAAGCAATTGTAGTGGAAAAAATTATTTTTCTACCTTTTAATAATCGCTATAACCAATGCATTTACACTGTATAAAAAGACAAATGCAACAGACAAAAAATGTCATTTAGTAAATTTTATGAAAGAAATATAAAGTTTAGCAATAAAAACTGAAATTGAATGCCAACGAGAAATGAGTATTAGTTCTAGTTGCCTTCAAAATAATCCAGTAATATCCAGATTGTCAGATATTACTACTATGCACGCCAGAATGCTTCACAAATGATCCATATTTAAGAAAATTATGTATAATTTTTATTTTTATATTTGTAAAATTTACTAAATTTTCAAAATTTCTCAAATAAAAACTATTTTATATATCAAAAATCATCCTTTTTTTCAAAATAATAAATGAAAATTTCCTTTAGATAGTAAAACTATGGTATAACTAAGAGTAAAAACAAAATTTTCAGGATTTTCCTATTTCTGTTTAAAAAAAAAAATTACTAAAATTTCTGAAATAAAAACTATTTTATATATCAACTTGCTTCCTTTTCTAAAATAATAAATGCAGTCTCCTTTTGATGATAAAAATATAATATTACTAGGAGTAAACACAAAATTTTCAGGATGTTTTTATTATAATAAAGTTTTACAAAGCTTTTCAAAAAATAAGCTAAGCTCAAAAATTTATAAAAAAAATAACCATTTAAGAAAAATATACAGTGGTTTTTTTATCTGAAATAAAGAAAATATTCATATTATCTGAATGAAAATATCCATTTCCAAAACTAAAAAAACCATAAATTTAGAATAAATAAATGATTAATTAGAATATTTTAAAGAGACATAGAAATTCCCAGTTTACAGTAAATGGGAAAAATTGACATCTGCTGAATATCATCGTGTTTAAAAAAATTTTTTTTAAATATATGTCAAAACTTTATTTAATAACAGCAGATGGTCTCATTACACAACAGAAGTTTCAGAATTGAATAAAATTACCCATTATTGTAATAATAAATTAAAATAAATTAATTACAAATTACTGTTTTAACAATTTCATTCTAATGAGTACCAAATTACAAGTAGAATTCTGCTAATGCAGAAGCATTTAAATGAATTCAGATGTAGAACTCCGTAGAGTTATTTCTCTTTTCCTCTCTCTTTTCTCACAGGTGCATCTGTTCTGTATTGACTTATATGTAGATGCCTTTCATAAAAACTCAGCCATGGACTGCATAGAACAATTAATATACTATTGTCGGATAACTGATCAACCACATGGAAATATTATAATGTTCACTCTCTTTGTTAATAAATACTGTATATATAATTGTTATAGTTTTAAATACAATTCATGATATAATTAGTTATATACAAATAAGACTGATACATATTATTTAAAAATATATATTTAATACTATAATTAAATTCAATATAAAAACTAACAACACACACACAAACTTTTAGATTTAATTTTTAAATGACCTTTTCACATGAGTAAGAAATTTGATTATATATATTTAAATTACTAAACAATAAGCAACACATAAACAATGCCTTAGAGAGGTAGCAAGTTTCATATAACTGACAGGAGAAAAGACAAAATTGATGAGTTCATTAACAAACAGAACTGTAAACATTAAGAGTTGACAGTTTCTGCTGCCAATTCCAATTAAAAGAAAACATCAGATTGAGTAAATGAAGTCTGAATATCAATTAAGACCTCTTTCTGAACTTTAGGAATTGGTGGAAATATCAATAGTAAGGATGGATGGACACTTTCAAAAAAATTGGACACAATCTAGTCTCAGCAGCTTGTGTGTGTCTGTGGTTCTGTTTGGATGTGTAATCTTCATTTATTGTTATGACTGCCCCATTTTGAACTTTAACAAAAATAAATTTTTGAAAACAAGTGAAACAAGATAAACTTTAACTCAATCCTCTGTCTTTCTCAAAAGTATTATTTGTGAACTCAAATTCTCATTCTTAAGATTAGAGCAGGAAATTTCCATTTTTTAAGATTTCATTGGTTTTCTTGGTTTAGATTTCATAATAATTTAATATGCAGATTATCTGTATATTATGCATCTATCTGTTTGTCTGTGTATTATATGCTAAGATCTTATATTTTAATCCATTATTTTAATAAATGTTAATACCGTGGTACCTCGAATTAAGGACCACTCTACATATGAACTTTGAGATATGAACTTTTTCATATCCCATTTTGGCCTCTAGATACAAACTTATTCTTGAGATATGAATCTCAAGAATATTAGATGCTTTTTAATATTATATTTGTAAAATATTTTCTTTAAGTTTCATATAAAAATATCTCAATTATTTTTTGAAATA
>WUQG02030428.1:0-11050 GCA_011317285.2 Androctonus mauritanicus
CTGCCTAGCTTGAAATACTGAGCAGCGATTAGTCTTTTCAGTTCAGAGTGCTGTAATCGACCCATCTCATTCGTATACCTCATCCCTATTCTTAGTCAGAACGGACACATCCATTTTTAGCTTCCACTATGCACGTTCAAACTGACAGACTTTATAACCGATCAACTTCCGGTAAGCTCAACTTCTGCGAAGCAGGTGACAAACTTTTTGAAACGAACTGTACATAAAAAA
Organism: Androctonus mauritanicus; assembly: GCA_011317285.2. Lineage (NCBI taxonomy): Eukaryota > Metazoa > Arthropoda > Arachnida > Scorpiones > Buthidae > Androctonus > Androctonus mauritanicus. The sequence continues at coordinate 232 of WUQG02030428.1, forward strand.
TAATAATAATAACAACATAATAGTGTTGTGTTGTTGGTGCAAGAAAGTCTCCCAAAAATTGCCACCACACATTTAATTGTATTTAATAATCTGCCAATAATGCATGGCCAATTAATTGGTAATCGGTCATTTTGCTTATTGGTGCAACACTAATTAAAATATGAATAACTTATATAAATAATGACATTATTATTGAGAATTCAGATAAATAGTTACTTTTTGTTCACAGTAGAACATCATTGCATGTTTATTTATCAACAAACAGTTTAATTGTGACAGCATAAATTCATAAACAATATAATTAGGCTTATTTAGGCTTATTTGTATATACAATATTTGGCAAAAATATCCTTTGGCCAAATAAACATTATATTAAGTTAATTTTATATCATGAACAAATATGGTATCTTCTACTAGTGATGCATATTTATGGTTTTTAAGTTGAATAAACATGAAATGTTAATGTTGAAATGATGAAGTTAAGTAGTAATTAAATGGATAATAAAATAGAAATAATATAAAGTTTCATGAAGCAATTGGGAAATATTTGACCCTTCACAAATTAAAATATTCAAGCCAACCTTTAGTCTGGAATTATGTAAGCATTTATTACATTATTCCTACACTTTAATATAAAGTTTTCTAGTCCAAATTAATATGTTATAGCATATTTTATTTTATATACAGTAATATGTGTATATCATATTACTCTATAAAATTATAGCATATCAATCATTTTTTTTGCAATTAAATATCCATTTAAATTATGTTGAAATATATTTTTATGAAGTTTAAAAATACTCAATATATTTTAAATATTTATTTGAAGAATCCTAGGATTGTCAATATTACACCCTCTGCTGGTCCTAAATCTGGTGGAACACATTTACTTATATGGGGAAGACATATGGATGCTGGTAGTAGTGTTGAAGCATGTGTAGGTGGTTTGCCATGCCATATCATAAGGTATTATTTCATTTTAATTTTTGTGTTTAAAAAATTTTGTATATATTTATATTAAAACTTATTTAATACCTTAATCTGTTAAGGTGTACTATCAATTTTGTTATCACCATGGACAGAAAACTTTGATTTTTATGAAAGCATGAAATATAATTTATTCTATATAAATCTTATCTGTATTATAAATTTTTATTGTTTAAAAATCTTTTCCTACTATTTTATAAAAAATTTTTCTGTAATCATGATAAATTTTTCAAAAAATTTTCATTTTTTTTATAAATTCATTGTCAAAAAAAATTTTATTTTTAAGTAAGCAAATATTTCTTTATAATGTTTTCTATATTAAAAAAATATATAATATATATTTATATATATCTGTTTGATCAGTAAATGGAAAAATTGTAATGCCAAATTTCATATTTATTTATAATGCAATTGATTATCAGAAAAATGAATTTTAATCAATGATTATTAAAATTGATTATATAATATAACAAAATTTAATTTGTATATATTGAACAATAATTTGTTATGAATATTTATGAAAAATTATCATGAAATAAATTAAAGAAATATTTCTCATGAATTATAATATGAAAAAGTTTTTAATGATAAAAAAAATTAAATAAAATATAATTGAAATAATTTTATTTCTTATAAAACAAATATAAAAATGTTTAGACACAACTATGCCCATGTAGATATTAAAAATTGTACAATGGCATTTCTAAAAAACTTGAAAAATTTTTAAGGAACCACTAGTAAAATCTTACAAGGGGAGGCTCAGACATTCAGGTCACAATTTTTTTTTAAATCACACACACACTTGTAGTAGTCCTCTAGGACAATATAATGTGCAAACAATAAAGTTCTCAACTCAAGCATTGTCAAGAAAATTGAGCAAGAAGTTTTGTGCTGACTTCATATACACTAAAATTCAAAAATTAAAAAGATGACCCAGTAGCATAGTCATTGTTGTTTTACTTTTGTAATTGTGATTGCTGGTTCAATTCTCAGTTTTGATTTTTTTTTTTTTAATTTAATTATTATTATTTTTTCCTTACATTGTTTTATTTAAATACAATTATTTATATTTGTTTATTTCTTTTAAATATTTTCTGTATATATTGATATATACATAATTTTTTTTGCCAACAGGTGTTGCTACCTTCCATTTTATAAGAATACTAACTTATAATAATAAACTATTAATACTAACTTATAATAGTAATTATTGATGATGGCATATTTATTGGCAAATGTACCTCCAATTTTGATATTTTTTCTCATCTCTTTACATTATATTTCTTTAATAATTTATGAGAATCTTTTCGCTGGAGAATGCACAGACTCCAAGTGGGATGATTTTTAGCCTGATTTTATTTTTGTTTCGAGTGAAATGGAAATCATACATCTTCAGCTTCTTAATTGGCCTATATTATTCAGAATTGAGGGAGTCACTCCAGAATTCATTGAATGCAAGAGATAGAGAGAATAATAACCAATTGCTTATTCCGAAGACTATTGGCCATCTGTTTAAAGGAATGATCAAATGCTATATTCTGATGGAAATAATTGAGTATTGGAAGAGAAACTTTGTCACTTCTCTGTCATCTTCTGTGTGTGAGTTATTCTTCACTCGATGAAAAATTAACAAGAGATTAAAGACTGTGAATTTGATATGCACTAGAGACTATTGCGTGCATCTGTGGGTTAGATCTGCTGAAAGAAATAATTGCCAATTCTTCCATTTATAATCACAGGTATTTATCCGCTGGACATGTTGTAAATGATATATCTCTCTCTCAATAAAGATCAAAGGTTTCCAGTAAGCTGTATTTTGTCTGTCTCTCTGTTGTGTTGGCTCGCTTTTCACTTTGCCATTTTACCTGCATCTAACCACTTAATTGTGGTAGGCTAATATCTGTTTTAACATTGCCTGTTGGATCCACAAATTATTAACTCCTTAATTTTTAATTTTAATGTTTGTATATAATGAATTATTTGTTATTTTATCTTTTAATGTATTTTTCTTGCAAAATCATAATATTCAACAATAATAATAATCTAAACCTAACAGCTTTAATAACTCTGCAAATCCAGAATCTGGCTTGAATTCAAGTCTTTTTACTTTATTTCCTAAAACAAATTAGTTGATCAAATCAAACACTAATTAATGTCTACACAGCAAAACAAACAACCTAAAAAAACTTAGTTGCTAAAATATGAAACAAGTCTTAGAATTAAATAGGAAAAATGATGCTCTCTTGGCTTGAAATGATGATATTTCAAGCTGAGAGAGTTCATCAGGAGGCAGATTTCTGATCCATAACCCGTAATTTCTAACTGATGAGACAGAGAATGTGAAAAGTGAGTCAACTCTTAAACTAAACATAATATGTTAAATATTAATGAAAATAATAATAGTAATTAATAACAAAGAGTATAATAAAATAATAATAATAGATTAGGTCAGAGTTAACTTTTTCACATTCTTAATTTATATTTTTTTATTTTTATCATATATTAACTTTATATTTACATAATCCCTGGCTAAAGTTAATGTAAATTACTTATAAATGATATCCATTTCCAGTTTTAAACCATATCTTAATATTAACTGTTCTTAGCATTTGTATTTTTGTAAATGCTCAATCTGTTAAGTCAGTTGAAGCCTAGCTTAAAAGCTAAAATGCTCTTGACAAATAAAATTTTTCCTTGAGTAAAAGTATCTGCTATAGGGCTTGTTGAATTTTTATAAGCTTTTACTGTAAATTAAATTTTGTACTATAATTCAAATAGATATATTTCTAGTCGATGGCTCTTTAAACTTTGGAGTGGTCAAGTGCAGAATTCTTCTTTCATATCAAAAAAAAAAAATAAAAATACCAACATTAAAGAATTTTTGCTAAAATTGAAAAAATTAGAATTTTCCTAAATTTCTAGATCCTTTCTGAAGTATTCATAAAATTTTAAAATGCATGAAAAAGAGCATACCATTTGAGATTCCACACTTCACCACTAATATAAATAATTCAAATGTATAAATATTGTACAAATATTTATACAAATTGTATAAATATTTGAACTGGTAATTCATCACTTTGCTGTATAGCAGTTGCATATTACTAGATTGGCAGTGTGTCTTGATTTATTGAAAAATTATCTAATTAATAATTAATATTTTTTGAAAACTTATAATTTCTCACTATTTGCAATATTGATTGTATTATATTTTTAATTTAAATTTTAAAGATTACTATTATTACATTAAGAATTAGACTGAAATATATTCAGATCATTCTTGCATCTGATATTTTGGTTCCTAATTCTGATTATGATTTTTATATGTTGAATTATTTTGCAGTAAAGCAACATATTATGTGCAATATATGTTTTTATATTAAATTTTCATACAGATATTTTTGGTTTATTAATTAGAAGGCAATAGAACTTCAACTAAGTTATTTTCAGAATAATTTCATAAGTATATTAGTATTCATAAAATTATTTTGATTGTATTCGTTCTCTTATTTTGATTTATTTTATAGAAGTATAGATATCAAAAAACAAGTTTCATTCTTCTCAAATTCTAATATAAGAAAACTTTGATTACAAGAACCATTTCTTTTAATTGTTATTGTATAGAAAGCATTGTCATATAGTTTTTTAATAGAAATAAACAAAAGAATCAGCACTAATCAGCAGTTAGAGAATAATTCACTTTCGTTTAATACACTTTTTTCTGAAGACATGAGTTTTTTAATATTTATATGCTAAAAAGTATTTCTAGAATTTTCTATTTGAATCTTGACCTGTGTTTTCAGTTTCATTATCAAATACCTTTTCCTTATTGGTTGATAAAAATACTATTTCTGATTTACCTTCTACTTTTGACAATTCTTTGTGTTTCTGGACAAAGCAGTTCAAAATGAACAAATGAAAATATAATGAAAAAATATTAGCCTATCTATACAGATGGTACAGCAATGAAAGGATAATATTGATATAATAAATGACATTATTTCTCCAAATATATCATCAAAAGAAGAATCAGATAATATAAAAAAAAGAGAATAGGAATAAAATGCTGTGACCGAGTACAGTTGTTCATCATCATCAGAAAACAGCGAAAAAGAAACTAGTTGTGTATATTTTTGAGGTAAGAGCAATTAATTTATAGAGAATTATTTTATACACAGTAAGGACCCATTCTTTCATTATCCTTATTCCACCACAATATCCATACTACTTGCTAATAAGTTTGAATAAATATTTTGAAATTTCCATTAATTTATATAAATTACAGTAATATGTCCTAATTTAAATTTTTATGATATTTTAAGAAAATATTCAATTTATATTGTTTCTACTGATGAATTTTTTATCATAAGTGTTGAATATAGTTTCTCAATATCAACTTCATATTGCATGAGGATATATTTTTCAGAAAAAAAAAATTTTATGCTAATGGTAGTTATATCTGTTATTTTTACTGCATTTATATAATATTCAATATAAGTAATGGTATTAATTAATTTACAATATTTTTTATAGTAATTTGATAGTATATTTTTATCTGGGTTTGTATACACTAGTTTATTTCATACAGATGTAAGTAAAAGAAATATATACATATGTTGTTTATATATCAAGTTCTAAGAAAACAGCCCTAAAAGAAGTAACATACATTAAATATTTATTTTATAAAACGCTTTCGGACTTTTATTAGTCCCTCTTCACTACATGATATTTACTGAAGAGGGATTAATAAAAGTCCGAAAGCGTTTTACAAAATAAATATTTAACGTATATTACTTGCTTTTAGGGCTGTTTTCTTAGAACTTGATAAGAATAGCAAGTAAGAATGGGATAGTATCATTGTTTATATAGTTTTTCACACAATTCTTTTAACAATAATGCCATTCCTGAAAAAATAGGATCTCTTATTGTGTTATTATATAAGTAACATCAGAAATTATTCATACTTTTAATTAAATTCATTCATTCCTCAATTCCAGTTCTATCCAATATTTATAATTGTGCTTAGATTCTAAATAAATATTCTCCATCTAAACTTTGCTTTTATCTAATAAGAAATATCGATACACAAGTGCTAAATGTAGTAACTCAATTTAATTTAATGTAAAACATAGCTCAAAACAGGTGGGCAAGCTTTTCTGACCACGGACCATACAGACTTTTGTAAGGTCTCTAGTGGGCCGCATGTAGCAAAATGTTTTTACTTTACAATACATAAGGTACTCATAGTAGAGAAAAATATTGCGTTCATGCCAGAAACCAGCATTTTATTTTCAATGAATTTTCATGGCTGCTCTCTACCATGCTACTGCCTCAAAAATCAATTGACCCCAATTGACCCCAATAGATTACATATTCAAAAATATTGAAAAATTGAGTGGAGCACATGCCACATTTTTTTAAAAATGACACTTTAGCATACAAAATATAAATTTAATTAATTAATTATGTTGCTTGTTTATATAATTTAATACTTTTGTGGTAAAATTTTTAAAAAATCTTACACTTGTGCATGGATTGTGGGCCACACATATTGTCACGGCAGGCTGCAGTTTGCCATCACTGGCTTAAAACATCAAGAAGAAATGATTTTGGTTTATATTGGATCCTCTTCAGCTTCTAATAGAATATAATTTTAAAATCTGAATTTTATAAACATCATTCTAGTATTATGTTGCTATTTACATTAAAGAGTGGTTTCCAAGCTTTTTGTATCTGTGCCCCCTTTTTCATAAAAAATTGGTATGTTCCCTCATTTTCATAACAGTTTAATTTTATAAATACTTTTTACTTACAATTTAATACTACAAAACAATATATCACATTTTGTATAAATGAAGTTCTTATACATAAAAAACATATATTCCTTATGGTGTAATAATTTTTAGTACAATTAAACAAACTTACAAAAAAAAAAATAGACTATATGTTTAATATAATATAATATTTAATGGGATGGCTGGCCTTGTTTTTCAATACAAATTCTCTCAAATCGGGTGTCATGGAAGATATTCTACTCACAATTCTTTTACAGTCACTAAACAAGATCCTTATTTTGTCTTTAAATGAACTATAATAATAGCTTTAAAATTACTAAAGCAGAAAGTTTCTGGATACATGGAATATATGTATTGTATATGTATTGTATAACTTTTGCTGATTCTTTTTTTTTGGCACCAATTTGAATTTTTTTTTTCTTGTTTGTTTCAAAAATGATGTTTTTGTTAATTCTTGTGCACCCCATAGTTTGGAAAACATTGAATTAAAGTTTAAAAATATTTCAAAGAATGACAAAAAATAAATTATTTAAAACAAACAAATATTTATTTATTAAACAAAACGTATCAGATATAGACCTTATGAAAAAGTGATAGATATATCACTTTTTCATTTTGAATACCTTGAAGTATTATGCACTATTTTATACTACAAATTTTGAAATGTAGTCTATATTATATTTCATTATTCAGAAAATATATTTTAATTTTTAAGAATTTCAAAAACAACAGAGATCTTAGTGAAGAATATGTGGTCACAAATATACTTTAGTGGAAAATAGATAATAACCATAACAGCATTTTAAACCGTTTATCTTGAAAACATTTTAGATTTAACCCATTTGAAACTCAAGGTTTTTTAAAATAAATCTAATTAATAAACAAAAAATTAAAATTGAGAAATCTCACTTAATTTTTGTCAAAATTTTTTGAAATTTTTACAATTGATTAAATTTTTTATTGTCATTCTAAAGATATAAAAGTTTTTTGAATTTTATTTTTTTTACAACTTTTCATTCATTATATGCAATCAGAGAAAGAACAATGATTTTTATATAAAATCTTAGCCATCCAATGAAATGTTTGGTATTTTTTGATAGCAACAAGTCTTATGTATAAAATAAGCTACAAATGAAGAAAATCAATTAGCATTTTAAAAAATTATTGAAAAAACAAATTATTGATAAAAAAATCATTAAGCAAATTTTCGTTAAGTTAATTAATGAAAAGTTGAAATACATAAATAATAAGTTGTTAGTTGAAAAGTAACATAAATTTATTAAAATGTTGTCATTTTTTTAATAAAATATATTTATTGGTATGTTTCACCTTCATTTCAATAATTTTTATTTTAATTTTTTATAAATTTTCATTCAAAAATACAACATACATATATGAAAATCATCCACTGTCATACATAAACAGGTGTAACATTTTATACTTTACTTTAATTGGCTTGCAGATGCTTTGTTGACATACTACATCTAATACCATATGCAGCATATTAAAGTAGGTTTTCTGCAATTTCTTGTGAAATGACTGGCCACCATAAAATAATAAAACACCACAGCCCTTTTTATAGCCTAAGGTTATTTACATTAGGTTTTTCTTGTATTTTACTAAGTTATCAGTAAAAGTAAAACAATAAATGAACAAATAAGTAAAAATATTGTTTATTTTAACAGAATTAACCAAAATTTTTGTATTATCCACAACATTTTTCAGTTTTATGAATTTTACAGCTCATCATACTAAAATTTCATGTTTTACTTAAAATTTCAAAAATAAATTTATCTCAAAATCAAAATAAAATTACTAAAATATAATAGAATCATCATCTTTCTTTGTGCATTAGATTTGATTGTCTATTCAGTCTCACTTCATCTGTGATGAGGTCTAGCAATATTTTTCCCTTCGATGATATGTAGACCAAAAACTTTCTTGGAATTCTATTTTGGTCCATTCTTTGAAGATGGCTTCCAATTTTTCCTATATTTGTGTATGTTCAATTATTGGTATCTCTTCAAGTTCTTCCATTATTTCACTATTTCGTTTATGGTCGAAACATGTGTAGCCTGCTGTCCTTTTCATGAAATGCATTTCTGCTGCTTGTCAATCTTTCTTCATCTCTCTTTTTTCAATATCTAGGCTTCTCAATGAAGCACAACCGATAGTCTTTCTTGATCAAATATCAATCCCTGTCTCCATGTCGATGCAGCCTGGTAACGCTAATAGGGCTCTGCAAGAAATTTTTCTTGTTTTCAAGTCTTACAAAGGAAACAAATTTGGATGATTTAAGACGATTCTGAACCTAGCACAAAAAAGAACAAGAATTGGAAGAATATATATAATAGATAGAAAGCATAATCAATAAAATTTGATGAAAAATAATCTAAATTCTACTAATACAATCCGTTCACATTTTCTATCTTTAAAATGGAATTTAAAAACACATTTCAGTAATAAAAAATTTAGAACCCATTATCAGAGTACTATTTTCACTTAACAAACTCAAAAAAAAAACACTCTGCAATAGCTGCACTGTGTAATTCAAGATTGAATTTTTTTTAGTTGTTTTTTTTTATCATTTTTTATTCCATTTCCATGACACATAAACATATCGATGGACTTAAACAGAAATAATTTGTAATTCCTTTAGATAATTTCATCTTTTTCATTTCTCCTTTAGATCTAGAATAATTTGTGTTGCAGTTATTTTGAAATTTTGGTTATATGGTATTTTAAATTATTTAATGATCAGATAAATAATACTATATTGTATTTATTCTACTGATAAAAGACATATTGCTGATCAAAAACATTTAAGATTTGATATAATGTATTGGTTGAATTACTTTTATTACTAATAGGATATGGAGAATAGTTTAATAGCAATATGGGTTTTAAATATAACAATCTTAGAATTTTTATATAATTAAGAAAAAATTAGAAAATTGAATAATGAAATTTAAATTTATTTTAAGGTAGCAACATTTCGAAAAACAAGACACGAGAACCTAGTTCTATTCATGGGTGCTTGCATGAATCCACCTCATTTAGCAATAGTTACAAGGTAATGTTATCTCAGAATTATTAAAATTCAAATTTCTAATAGAAATTTATATCTGAATATATTATTTTGATAAATTCACAAAAATCAGCACTATCTGCAGTCTATTTCAAACATAGAACATTTTATTACACAAACGTTTTCGATGTTTCATTACATCCTCTTCAGGTTCATTCCCATTAATCGATATAACAGAAAAATAGAATAGAACAGTTTTAAATTTAAATTAAATTAAAATTTTAATTTAAAATCATAATAAGTTCGAATCATCCCATACGTAGCCATGACAACGTCAGTATTTCCAAATAAGGATTTGCAGTATAATAGTAAAGAAATATTATTTTGATTTCATTTAATGTAAATTGGTTTTCAAAATTTAGATAAAATGAATGACAAAATATGTAATGTTAAAAAAGTTACACATCCTATATAAATATTGTTTATATATGTGTACTGGTGAATAAATTTCTATAATTTCTTGTTATAAACTAATATTTTTACAAAATATTAGTTTCATAACAAGAATTCAGGAACTGTAGAAACTATTCAGTTCAATTCAGATTGGATAATGTCATGGTATGCATTCTCAAAAGTGAAATCATTTTATTCCTTACCACCATTTTTGAAAAATTGAATCAAGAATGTAAGCATCTTTATGTTTACCTAAATAAAATAACCAATAAATAAATGTAATAAGAAATAAGTAGAAATAAATAAAAAGTTTGAATTGGATTCTTCATAAAACAAATTAAAATGAATATATAAGAAAAAATATTAGACATTAAAAGAAAGTTTAAAAAACACAAATAAGACATATCCAATAATAAGTTACACACAACTTTAGCAAAAAATTCTATGAAATTGATCTACAGTGAAACCTCTCAATAGCTGACACCTCTGGGGAACAGAAATTTGTCCGCTATTGAGGATAATGGCCATCTGAACCATCCATTTTTTCGCTTGGTGT
>WUQG02030439.1:0-11050 GCA_011317285.2 Androctonus mauritanicus
ATATTATGCGCGGATTATACATTCTATGACTTTCGGGTGAAAAACCGGTTTATCTCGAAAAATATGCATTTCCGACATTTCCGACTATGTTCATAAGACATTTTTTATTTATTTTCATGAGTAGAATCTGCCCTGGAAGTTTGTCGGTGGACTTTGGAAACACCCTGTATCAATAAAAGATATTTCTCTTCTTTTCTATGTAATAATAATAATAACTTAAATTATTAGGATATTTACACATAGAAGTGTGGAAGATAGAAAATTCAGAATAATTGTGGAATGTTTATTCTCTGATTCAGAAATAAATAAAGGAAAAAAAAAAGAAATTTGAAGGGGGAGAACAACAACTGAGAAGGAAAAACAATTGATGTGTAAGAATATATATCATATGTATAATGAATTTAATCTATCATTCTACACAATGGATAAATACAATCACTTCTCTTCAAACAACAAATGAAGAAAACGAATCTGGTTTTGCCCTGGGAAAGGTGAAATCAAAAGGACAAAGGTGATCCAAGTTGAAAAGAGAGCTAGAAAAAATAGAGGAGTCATTTGGAAGTTTCGAGATGAATCAGATGATTCAAGAGTTGCTCAGAAGTTTTGAGATGGACCAGATGTGTCCAGTATTTGCTAACTATTGATAGATTTGGAGAGAAAAATTAAAACCCAGATGGATTTATGTGGTGAACTCAAAAAAAAAACAAAGAAATACTTTGTGCTTTTCCCTATCTGTGAATATCCAAACCTAAGAAAAATTATTCCTGCCAGTGTTTGTCTAGTATCAAAAAGTAAAGAACTTGCTTTATTTTGTGTTATACAAGGTATTTATCCTTCATGAACTGAGTGTTGGGTTACTTTGTCTGTATAAAGAAAGCTCTCCAACAAAGGAAGTTATTGATTATTAAACTGTTAATCTCTGTGTCATTGTCAGAAAGTTTCATTAGCTGTTCCTATCCATTGTGTTATATACCAAGTTTAGGTCTAAAGCCTGTATGAGTTTGAGAGAAGGTTGAAGCCTGTATGAGAGAATATATTTCTCACAAATATAAGTCATTATTAAAATAAAAATAGTTTTTATATAATTTACAAAAATGGCTACAGAAAAATATTTATAAGAAATTTTATGAATTATTATTAGTTCTGGATTATTTAAAGCAATCATAGACATATTAAAAACCAATTGAATAAAATTAGAATTATTTATACATGCTAGTTTTGAATAGTTTCTAGACTTTCTCTAAGAACTATCATATTGAAAACTTTCAATATAATAGTCCTTAGAAAGCCAATTTTATATTCAATTCAGATATTATTCAGTTTAGCATCAAATAAAAAAATGTAGTAAATTTAATGGCATTAGATAATAGAAGCTGTATTTTTTGTTTAAATATATATTTTAGAGTGTAATCTAGTAAAAAGAATTTGCTAACTCAAAGCTACATGAAAGATCTTTTTAGTTTTAATCACATTCCTGAAAAGAGAATAGCAGCAAAAATTCAGTAAAAGAATTTTGAAATATAGGAATAAAATTTCAACTTTTAAAATCTGAGAGTTCCACTTATAAAGTTAATAGTATTATTCAAAATAAACTTAACAAAATCTGTTATTCAGTATTTGAAAAAATGAATTGAACAAAAATCTGAATAAGATAAGTAGTATCTTGTCTGTTGAAATATACCAATTAAATTTTGAGGATTTTGATTTAGATTATAATATTTAAGTTTGAATTTTGAAGTGAAGATTCCTTTTAATAAAGCTAAACTTTTGTCTCAATAATGATGTATATGAATATATCTATTCAATTTCAAGTCTCATTGCAAAGTCTACAATTTAAGCCCAATATGAAAAGTTTTCTAATGAAAATTAATTTTCTCCTACAAAAAAGAAGAGATATAGAATTCAAACTGTTGGTATGTAGATAACAGCCAAAAATATACTTCAATATTTTAAAAACTATTTTTTGAGTTATTCATATAAGAGAACATAGTCATATGACCTAAAATCATAGCCAAAAAATCATTAATTGTTTCTTGATGGTTATACTAGAAATAAATGATAAAAAGTTGATATCTAGGTACAATAGAACTTCTTTAATGTTGTCTTATTAAATATCATTTCACTCTTGTATCACAAATAAAATATTAATTAAAAAATTAAAGTTTTTAAGTCAGCAGAACATAATAAGGTACTATTTTCATGTTTCCCTGCAAAGATAGAAAATGAATTGGAAACCTATAATATAATTATAAAAAACCAGATGACCACATTTTATATAAACACTAATTCAAGTATATAATAATGCTTATGAACAGAGTGTTAAACTATATTTCAATAGGAGAATCAATCTGATTTTCCACACACAAACACTTTGACTTTCTAACCAAAATATTCAGAATCAAATTACAATCCCATCTGTTAGAAAATTTATATGAGAGATCCAGGCCTGGTTTGTCTATTCCCTTCCTTAATAACTCAACTGATCTCTAAGAGTATAAGCAACATGCAATAGAGCTTGAAATGGGAAAGCTATAAACAAATAATTGAGAACTAACATTAAAACAAACCAATTGCTAGCTGCTAATTTAATTTTCATATGCATGCTCATTTGCTCTAACCCATTAGATCAGCCCATACATATATAACTTATTGAATTATCCTATACACCTGCTTATTTTTACATGTTATTATATTTGAATATGTAGACCAACAGATGAAAAGTTTAGTACACTCCTGTTTTGGCTATGTAATTTTCTAGAAGTGCTATATTGCCTCATGTCATTAGGTGAAGACAGCATTTTTCAGGGAATGACTGAGGACCAATTCATTCTCCAAAAATCCATTTAAATCATCTGATACACTCTCCTATATACCATAGACATCATTAGATGTCATTGCTACTCTGGTGAATTGCTACAGGGTTAAAAATCAGAGATTTTTTCACTTTGTTTATGTAACCGTCATCATAAATCTGCCTACATCACAACATAACAGAATCTAGAACAAAAAAATTATTTAAAATTGCAATAAAATGAATGATTTTTATATAATTTATTGATTTATGTATTATTTTGGTTTTCATATATCTGTGTTAAGTATTATTTTCTGATTATTTACAAATAATTTTCTTTTTGAGGTATAAAATTAGTAGTAGTCATGCAGCTAAATCATGTGACTTATCTACTTGGTTTATTGATTTGATTTTGATTTTGCAAATCAAAAGATTTTGCAGGGCCAAAAAATTAATATAGTGCTATGAAATTTTTAAAGTACATTTAGAACTTATCAGATGAAATTCTTATATATGAAAATAATAAGAATTTCACTGTATTCTAAGTTATATTGGCATATTATTTTATCAATTTTTAACAAGAAAATAAACAATGATTTTTTGATAATTTTTTGACTCCATATGAACTGTAATCAGATAGAACAAACAAAAAATATTATAAAACTACATACTATAAGGATTCTAATGATTTAATAATGATTTCTATTAATTCTGCAATAATTTCCATTATGGAGCTGCCTATCAGCAGACCTTTGCATTGCTTATAGAATGTGCTGTTGAATTTGTCACATGATCTGCATGTTATTAAATTTAATGGCACATTCTATGAGCAATGCAAAGGTCTGCCAATAGGCAACCCTAAGGCAGGAATACTTACAGAGTTAATAGTAAGAAAAACAGAGAGACATTCTCAAGCCTGAACAACAAATTAAAAATGTACATATGATACATCAATGGCATCTTTGTGGCAATAGATAAGAATCTAAATGAGATCAGCTTAGAAGCACTATTAACAAACAAGAGCCTAGATCTATTCCTAAAAAGGAAAAGAAAGAATGATACAAAAATCAACTACTTGGACATTAAGATTAGAATAGGAGAAGGTGGATATGTTATTGGAGCATTCCAGAAAGAATCATACTTGCCACACATAATCTTGAATGATCCAATAAACCAAACATAAGTTTGCTAAGCTAAAAACATGGCTACAAGGATTGTCACCCACTGTAGTAGCCAAAAGAAAAATACAAAGAACTTAAATGGGTTAATGATGATTATAGGAAAGAGGAACTTTAAGCACTGGTTTAAACATCTTTAACCAGTGTAGTCAATCGTGATCTATTGTGCACCCCTAGCAGAATCATCCCATAAGAGTCCTGTCTTACATAAAAAAGACAGAATCAATCTTCTTCAATGATATAAAAAGATCTTCCAGTGCAGAAAAATGCAATCTTAAAAGATCATATCTTGCCCTGAAAGGGCTATATTATGTATTATTCACATTTACATAATATGTGAATAAGAGTTTCATCTTACTGATGTCATCTACAATTGGGACTATCAGCAATCCCAATTAAGTGGAGATGTTTCCTAAAATGACAGTGCCATGTAAAGAGCCCTGTAACAATCCTTACTTGATTTTTTTATGCAAAACAAGCAACTCTAATTTTCTATAAAGAGGGTCCTAAAATAAAAGCCTTTGATTGTCTTACACCAGGAATAGGTCTCCAATGGGACAGGTGCTGAGTTGTCAACAAGTCCCTGATAACCTGCCCAAATGCATCAGATCTGATACCTAGTGCAAGTTCTGGTGCAATAAAGTCATGAAAAACCCTTTCTTTTGTGAATACATCTGCAACCTCATTGCCCTCAATTCCCTTGTAACCTGACATCTAAATAAGTTGAACCCTATTCTTGGTTACCAATTTCATAATTAGATTTTTGCTACGCAAAATCTAATTATGAAATTTTTAACAACATTGCTACAAAAGCTTTGAAGTAAAGCAGGAGCTATCAAATGCTTTTAATGCAGCTTAACTGTCTGATAGGACATAAATGTATTTATGTCCTATCAGACAATCAAATAATAATATAAATTTAACTGGACTAAGACAAACTGTAAAACACAGATACAGTAGAAAAATGATGATGAAACTATGGAAAGATATCAATGGAGAAAAAAGTAAAAGAATAATGGAACAGAAATGAGAAAAAATTTAAAAAATTAAATTATCAAGAGCCAATATTCAAACTAAAGAACCTTATAGAGAAGACCACAGACAGAACATTACAAAAATACAAAAAAAATAGAAAAAATTCTTTATTCGTTCTAATATATTATTCTATTTTTGTATTTTTGTACTGTTTTGTTAATTTATATATTTTTGCTAATAAAGACCATGTATCCAAAAAGAAATAAACTGTTCAGTAGGATTAGAATTGACAAAGTAGAAAACAAGAAAAAGGCATACACAAGATAAACTGTGAAAAGACAGACTTAGGAATGGAAGAGGCAGTACCTCTAGGAACCTAGAAATTAGCTTAAAAGAACTTAGGAATGATATAGGAAGAAACACTATCAACACAGCCTTCTCTCAAAGAGCCAATTGCTACAACCTAGAGATAAACTAGGAAAGTGCCTGAATAATAAATCAAATTGATGATATACAAGTTAAAAACAGTATAGACTGGAAGAAATAGAAGAGACAGAAAAGTGATAAATATGTTATAGTGAATAGAGATAAAGACAGCATAGTGCTGATATGAAATTGTAACTGGAACAATGCCAATCAGTAGGAAATGAAATCTAAAATGTTATTCAAAGATTTCAGAATATGTTTATGATATATATTTCATAAACATATTCTGAAATATATATCATAAACATATTTTAGTTTAGGATATTATTTTTTAATTGTAACTCACAGCATTAACTCACTGCCATGGCAACAAATTTTTAAGTTCTTTAAATTTTTTCTAGAATGAAACAATATGCTTCCAAAATTAATAACATTAAATTGGATAATTGAAGCAGACTGAAACAAGCCAAAAGTACTTTTATGTCTTCTTTTAAGTTTGTGATAATGCATATAATCATTATGTGCATAATAAACATAATGCACATAATATTATAAGTTTGTTCCCTGTTATAAGGTTGTTTTTTATATTGTTTTATGTAAATAGTAAGAAGTTATGTTAGAATTATAAAACACATAATTCATACCAATTCCAATCCAGTTTTATTTTTTTAATCATATGGAATATTATTATTATTGAAAACTGATAATCAATTATAATAAAAGATGAGCATATGCATTACATGCATGTGTGTGAGCCATAATTCTTCAAAGAATAAAACTAGAACTAAAAATTTGGATATTTGACAAAGATTCAGCCTATCTATAATACAAGGAGTCCCTGACTTATGATGGTCTATATTTATGATTTTGATTATTTATGATGAAATTCAGTACAAATGACAGGTGATCATGCCTATTATGTGTAATGATTTTCATTATATTTTAGTATTCTTGTATGTATGATGAATATTGGTTTTTGTTATCCATATACAATACTAAAATATTTGCATTTAATTCTAACTCCCAAATTTCAGAATCAAAATGACCAAACTTTTCATAGCCATTATAAATCTGGAACAAATCTGAATTCCAATGTATATTCAAAACTTGATTAGAAGTTGCAGAAACTTTGTAATTATAACAAAAACATTTAATTAATTTTTTATATTTTTATTTGAATTTCTTTTATCATCAGATTCTGAGATAAAAAGAAATAATTTAAACCGATGCCAAATAGCCCAGTAATTTATGAGTTAATCAAAACTTTATTTTTTGTAAAATATCAGTTACATATTATTTTAAAATATTTTTTCTAATTTCAAAAATATCAATTTTTGTCTGGTTTAAAATCATAAAAAAAAATAATTTTTTTTCCTTGAAGTATAAATTTTTTTGATTTTATGCCTCTAACTAACTATTCTAATAGTTCTATAATTATTCTATAAAAATATTCTAGAACTATTCATAGCAAAACTATTCTATAATAATATTCTAGTCTAACTAATAGCAGAACTATTCTAGAGTTCATTGGAAATGTAAAAAATTAGAATTGATAGATTGGGTCTATGTTATTTTTAAAAATTTTACACAATTGAATTTGTATGAAGGACATGTGATTGCAAGCCAATTAGATCTATTATAAACTTATCAGAATGGATGATTTAACATTGAGTAATGAAAATACTATTATTTATTATCAAATTATCAACCAAATATCTAACTAGCAAACATTTATTTTTCTCAGCACTATGACTATTTTTTTTATATACTAAATTTTCAAATGAATATTAAAATACAAAATATAGGATATCAATAAACTAAATACTTTATAAGAATGTTTTACCTTTTCAAATAGTTAGATTTATCATATTTTTTATTTTGTAGATTATTTGTCTTTTCTTTGCAGTTTTGATTACTGTTTGAACTTTGAACTGTTGTTGATTGGCAGTCAGTTTGGGGAAAATGATTTTTATTAAATTCTATGTCAATTTTGTTTTGCAGTCCAGAAGAATTACATTCATAAGAATTATTCAAATTTTCAATATTCGTATTATTATTTTTTGATGAAATCTCTTCATAACTGTCAATTAGATGATTTTGATTCATTCTTACACATTTATCTAAAACTTCTTCATTTTCAGTATTATTATTATTATTATAAGAAATAATTTTAGGTTGCTCTATTAAAATATTCTCTTCAGAAAAACATCTATCCAGCCATTCCAAATCAATTTTATTTTTTTGGTAGTGAAGAAATTTATTTTGATCCTTAGAAAAATTTTTTAATGGCCAAACATTAAGTGGTTGTTTATGTCTAAATTTTTTATAATCACGTAGTTGAATTTCTATTTTATTAGTTTTGAAAAAGTTGCTTTTAATTTCAGCAAGTTGTTCATGTTTATTACTATTAATTTTTTCATTAACTTCTGTTTCTTGAGCTGCTTCCAAAACATCAGTATTAAATATTTTTTCATCATCATTAATTCCATTTACTGGTTTTAAATGCAACTTCACCTTTGAAAATGATTCCTGTAAAATTTTTAATATTATGATAAAAATATTAACTATATAATAATAATTACATTTTTTTTACATAAAAAAATATATATACAAAAAGAATTCTTTTTGTTAAAAAATGCTTGACTAATGGTCAGCATTCTTTAACAAAAAGAATGCTGACCATTAGTCAGGGATTTGAACCTTTTGTCAATTGCAATCATAAAATTTATCAATGGAATTGCTATTGTAAATATGAGTGATTATATGTCAAGGCAATCATAAGTTGAGAACTAACTGTATGTATTAATCTATATATAATCTAAAATATGTAATTTATTTTGTATTTTTATTGTATTTTGTAAATAAATATGTAGTTTATTTTATATGTTTTAATTATATTTTATATAAAAATAAATATAATTACATTTATTTTTATTAAAACATTTATTTTTATTTGACATGATTATATATTTATAAGTAAAACATATATGTATATATTACTAATAAAAGTGATATTAATTGAAAGATCTTTATGCATAAATAAATCACTCAAAGAAGTATATGTTAAGATGGCTATTGTTTTTTTTTAACTATTTCAATTTCAATGATCAGGATTTACATCTGCCTATTATAATTGAGTTTATATACTAGTTTCATATAAATTCTTTATTACCTTAGTAAAATATTTCATTAAAATATTAAAATTTTTATGTGAAGCAGTCTGAAGGAAACATCCAATGAAATAGGAATCTGGAAATTGACTAGATATTTCATTGTGATTTTGAAACTACTCACTTATTGTGACTTGTACTGCAATTTTTAGCCCAACAAAGAATATATTTACATAGTACATCATTTAAATCAACATTTTTCAAACTTTATATGGTTGTGGATTATTTGTATCAATAACTTTTTGCAGCCCAAAATTATAAATACATATATAAAAAAAAAATGAAAAAATCAATAAATATTCACTCCTTATTTAATCCTACAACATTAAATTATAGTTATTATGCATATACTTTATATCTTTTAAATTTATTATTTTTTGCAGATTTAAGATCATGTAATTATTTATATATTTTCTGAAGACTGATATTTTTCTCAAGGAATAATGGGGCCATGGATAATATTGATACTTTAAAACCATTGTTCTATATTCATCAAATTTAATTCTGTGTATCTTTTTTTTTTTAATTATAAAAATTTGAAAGATAACAATTTGATGGCATTAAGAACATAAACAATTACAAATACACTTTTGGACTTCAAGAAAAAATTTCAATAATGAAAGAATCAATTAGTAAAGAATGATGCTAGAAAAGGAATATATTGTAATGATGATTACGTTTTGAACTCTTAAAATTATGTACTTTTTCTGTAATTTCATATTCAGATAAATACAAGGTTTGTGCAAAATCAAATTATTATTATTCCATTTGATTTCATATAAAACTTATACAAATAATCTTTGATTTATGACTACTTATATTTATGATAGCAATGCCATCAATAAATTCTGTGATTGGTCAATGCAATTAACCAAGTGTTCAAGTCCTGACCAAAGATCTGATATACAAAAATCATCCTTTTTTGTATCTGATTCTTATATTTTTGTGTTTGTTAAGTTTCTTACTATAAAGTGGAATGTAATAATATATATTGATAATAGCAATCCATAAATTTTAAGCAATTTTCAGCTTCTGAGCTTTACTGTTACAATTATTCTAACTTATGATGACAGATTTTTGAACCAAACCCTGTTGTAAATCAAAGACTTTATGTATATGCATATCTAAGCATAAAATAATAAATCTGAATATATTTGAAAATTTTAATAGTAAACAAAAGCAATAAATAATATTGAATTATAAAATTTTATCAAAAATTTATTTTTAAATACAATATACATTTAGTAATTTAAATTTTAACCTGTTCTTTGGCATATTGTTGTAATTTATGACTAAAGTTGCCTAATGTCGAGGAAATATCTTCTTTAGTTGACTTATTTAATTCATTATTAGATTTATTAAAACTTGAACTAAAAACCTCATTATCCTAAAAAGTTGTTAATAAAAATAATAAAAGATATTATAATAAAAGAAAATTATCATAATTGTTTTAATAATATATTCACAGATTTTTAGATCTCAAATAAAATACAAATTTTAATATCTAGCATTATTACTATAAATATATAGTTAAATTAATTTTTATTTAAATAGAAAATGAATGTGTTAAAAAATAACTTTAATGTTAAACATTAAAAACTTAATTTCTTTTGTCATGATGAATATTTAATAGATGAAATATTATTGTTTTATTATTTAATAGAAAGATAAATAATAAAACAATAATTAAATATATATAAAATAAATCACATTTGTTAGGAAAAAATATTTAAATATCCTATACCTTTTAAATAATATATTAAATTATCATAAAGATATAATGTTCCTATATAAATTAAAATAAATATTTAATGAATTGAATCAATCCTTTAAATAATTATTATTTATACATGAGTTACTGACATGTACTGTATCTTTAATTTTCTCTCAATCACATCTTTAAATATTTCTGTTTGGCTTACTTGTGGTATAATTTGTCTATTCTTCTAGAGTAATGATTTGTTTTTAATTATTTTGGATCATTCACCTAAAATAAAATATAGAAATGGAGATGTATGTCTTTTCTTAATATAATAGTATTGCATTTATTCTGATGATATTAATCATAATATCTGCACATCCATGTACTTTATTCTAATTTTCTTGATCTCCAGTTTCAGAGTAAGACTTAAATTCTTACCTTTAACTACATCATTTATTTTATAATAATTCAAATTCACTTTGCACAAAATATAATAATAATAATAATAATAATAATAATTATTATTATTATTATTATTATTATTATTATGGGGTACACATCAATGTGTAACTCTAGAGCAAAGTGTTATGTCAGATAAGAGTCAAGACATAGCCACTTGAAATGTTTACTTGTGTGTTAACTAACTGTCTGCGTCAGTGCTGAGAAACTTTCTTACTACATTGCATGTATTGAGTAGTGATGCCTTTTGTAGTGTTATATATGTCTTGGGATATAGATCTAGTGTTTTGAGGCTTTTGTGTAGAGTGTGAAGAATTACTCCTATTGAGGATAAAATGATGGGTACTGT
>WUQG02030450.1:0-11050 GCA_011317285.2 Androctonus mauritanicus
GGTGTCAGAAAAATCCTGACTTAGCTGTCTCTGCTCGGCAGTTAAACTCTTTTCTTCTCAATTATTACCAATCATGATCCCACATTAGGATTGCTTAATTATTAGCTTTTACTAACCTACAAATAAATATTTCATTTAGGAATATTACATATGCATATATGAGGGTCCACATATGTAAATTTAGGACTAAGGGGATCCACAAACAAAAAAAGGTTGGGAACTGCTGATCTAAACAGTAGTAGAAAAATAAAAATTTCTTTAAGAGAATTTTTTTCTAAATTACTTACAAGTTTTCCATACAAAATTTAAGAATATATGAACTTCCTAACTTACAAAGGACTTATGAACTTGAAAATATTATTTAAATTTTGACAATTATCATGATCAAATTAAATAATATATAGCTTATAATTTTTATTTACTATACATATAAAATACTTAGTAATAGGTCATTTTATGTCATAGCAAATTAAGCAATTGTTGGGGACATCATTTTGAGAGGGACTATTTTCATCACCATATATAATGATGAAAATGAAATTTCTGCATATAATGTGATATCATAGCAATAGAAACTTGATGCAAATATTTTGTTTCTATGATAATTTTTTAAATATTTTGTCTATTGTCTTTGGTCTATAGTCAATATCAACTGTGGAATGAATTTAGATTTATATCTGAAATAGATGATTACTCAGTCACTTTTCATATAACTGTTCTCCTTAGTTAAATACTTTCTAACTCAACAGTCTTAAAACTAATATATAAGGCAAATGATTGAATAAATTTTTATCTACTTTTTAAAAATTTTTCATGATAACCAGGAAATTTTTTGGTAATTCCACAAATAGAATATAAATGGTAAGAGCCAATATTAAATGCTAGTATCTGGCAACATGCCTCTGATATTCAATAGTTTAATAATCTAAAACATTTATAAAGTCTTTCCCCAAAAAAATTTTTATGTATAATGTTTATATCCAATATGTATCCAAGTTTTTTTCCTTTGAAAATATCTAGTATTTAGTATAATTAGAATTACAAATGGATTAGAGAGGTAAATAACAAAAATAGGCCATACTGTAAAATATATACAAAAGAATTTGTTTATATTGAAAATTACTGTTAAAGAATTACTGTTTTCTAGGGCCAACTTGGAACATATCTTTATCAGATTTGTAAATAAATCATAAATCTAAGACATATCTTAGACTTGTAACATTGAGTCTCTATATGTGTTTTTCACATTGTCTTCTTTGCCATGCCAAAACAAATTCTTTTGTATATATTGTACAGTATGGCCTATTTTTGTTATTTACCTCTCTAATCCATTTGTAATTGTTTTTCTATTTGTTATTAAAGTGACACAAACATATTTATCCTTTTTTGGGTAGTGTCTGGATCTTGTTGGTATTGCAATTGTTATCATTTTCATTATCTGAACTGCAAAATATGGTCACAATTCATGAGATTTGCAATGTTCCAAAATTAAATAAAAACTAATATTATCTTGATACAAATATCTTATTTTATGTAGCTTTATGTTATTTGATGATGATATTAAATTGATATTAAATGATGGTTGATATTAAATGATGATTGATATTAAATGACCTCATTGATATTAAATGATGGGGCTTTCCACTGCCCACAATGGATCACCTTACATCTTAGTAGAGTCAACTGTTGGGTAGAGGAAAAGTCCTGGAAGGAATTTTTTCCACAAAAATTTGGAAGTGTAGGATTTGTGAATAGAATCTAACTCCAATGTGGAAGCACTGGTTTGGGTTCTAAGTATAAAAATGCCTGTTAATAATCATGAGTCCAGTATAATAATGCTCTTAATTTTAAAGAAGAGCATGATACAACATTAGATGATTTATTAAATTGTGAATTACTAACTTTAAAACAGTATTGACAGATTGTGGGATTTTTATGGTGTATCTGTTACTGTTTTGGCTCTGTTATTTTTAAAACTTCTATTGACTAAATTTGTTATGTTGAAATGGGATTTTTACAGAAAAATTAAAGGTGAATTATCTGCTCATATCTTTCATATATTCCTGGTATAGATAGTTAATATCATATGAAGTTATGGACATCTTGACAGATTATTGCATAGGATAAAAAGGAGAGATATTTGGTTTTATTTTCTTAGTGATGTCATAATGTGTCAAAACATGACAGTATACCAAATGGTAAAATTATTTAAAATTGCAATATAATAATGTGTTTTGTAAAATTTATTTGCATGTGTATCATTTTTTTATATATTTATTTAAGTATTATTTTGTTATTAGTTGAAAATTTTCCTTTGAGATATAAAAAGTCATGTGGATAAATCATAATTTATTAGCTTGAAGATATTTGAAGAGATAAAACTAAAACAAATCAAAAAATTAATATATCATTATGAAATTTTTAAGGTACAGTTAGAATATATGAAATGAAATTTAGCATACTTCAATTTTATCAATTTCATTGTAATCCAAGATTTACCAGCATGAAATTTAGTAAATTTTTATAAAAAATAAATAATTTTTTGGCACTTATAATGTGTAATTGACTAGACTGGACAAAAATATTATGAAAAAATGCTTCTGATCCAATAATTAATAAATTTGTGAATAATTAGTACTTGACTAGGGTAACAATTGGCAATGCAAAATGGACAGCCCATGAGTAATATGATTTATTTATGCTTTATGCTTATATTTGTGCACTAAGTAATACTTATTTATTAGTTATCTCAATGAGTTTTTAATGTAGTTTTACTTTCTTTATATTAATTTAAAGAGATTCATATTTTATTTTTGCCTAAGACCTAAGTAAAGCTTAAAATGGCTCTGACTATACTATAGTTACTATAGTTATTATGAGATACATTAAATTTATTCTTGAGAATTAACTTAATACTATTATTTAAGTATCATTACAGTATTTTCATAATCTGTTTTAATATTATTATATAAAATTGCAAAATACTAAATTATCTTATATACTAAACTATAAAAATGACTTTTAAAATATTATTCATATCAAAATTTTTTATTAATAAAGTCAAATTTAAATGTAAATCATGGAACTCCTATATATATATCATAATTGAAAACTGATATTTGTAAATAATTTTTTTAAACATTCTCTTGAAATAAATCTATAATGCTCAAATCAAAAATTTAAACTTTTAAAATAAGTAAATTGTAATAAAATTGCTCAGGAGTATTAATGTATTAAAATCCATAAATATTTTATGATAATTTATTATAAATTTTAATTAAAAGAAAGATTATATAAATATTTAAAAATTATAGAGCAAACTTTGCTTAAATTAAGATTTAATTTATAAATAATTTTATAATTTTAACCAAAACTTATTGAAATTAATAGCACAAATAAAATAAATTTCTGGAATTAATAAAAGCATATCTATGAAAGGTTAGAAAGTTATTTATGTTAATATTTTTGAGGAAGAATTAGTTAAATTTTATATATTAAAAATGAATAAATATAATTACTAAAAAATCTCTAATTTCATTTAAAAATAATAAAATGAAATTTTGTATTACAATAATCAAAAATAAACCAAATACAAAATAAAAAATATATATAAATGAATATGAAAAATATTTATTTCATATATATTTAAATGCAAGATGATTTTGTGTATCTGATTAAAAGAAGAATGAAAAATTATATATATATATATATATATATAATTTATAATTTTACAAAATATTTTGAGAAAATAGTATTATATATATAATACTATTTTCTCAAAATATTTTGTAAAATTTATTCATTCATTATCTTTAAGATAAAATTTTTTAATTTTGCTAATTATCAAAAATATCATTAAACATCATTAAATAAAACTGACATTGCTAAATGAACTAAGTTTAAAAACTGCAATGTAAAAAAATGCATTGAATATCTCCATTACTCAATAAAACTTCAGATTTAAATTTTATTTTAATAAACAGACAAACTAAGTAAACTTAAAAATATATATTTAAGAAAGTTGCCATGAAAATATTAAAAGCAGTTAAAATATCTCAAGTGAAAACTATATCTTGCACTCTGACTTCACAAGTACATCCTATTTATCATGAACACTTAAATTGAATAATCTATAAAGCAATTGAAATTTTTTTAGTCATTTTATCTAAAATTTGTAATTTACAGTTGAAACATTATAGAACAATAATCACAATTATTTTATTAAATATGCAGTAAAGTCTTGCTATTTATTCATTTAAAACTTTGTTTGAGATAATGCATTGCAACCTCAATGATCATTCACTCTGTTATTTAAAGGACTGAATTAATGAAAGTATATATTATTGGATGCACAGATATCTTTTAAACATTTATTTTAATTAGTTAAGCTATAAGAAGCAACAAAACTGATGCTTTGTTTCTGAAAAGATGGCATGATTATACAACAAAGAAATATCATATATTTTAAAAACAAATAAGCTTTAAAGATTCTTTTGCAGTTAAATAAAAATAAATATTTTTAACTTCTTTATGATATAAGCACAGGTAAATATTATTATATGTAACATTTTTATTATTAAGTCATACATTTGAAATTATTCTTTACAGTTTAATTCAAATTTTCTGGTAATTCAAGATGATCTTAGTACCATTTATCTTAAACTATCAAGGCTATTGTATAGTATTTTGAAAATTCTAAAAAACATTATTTAATTTATAGATATGTAAAGGAAAAATTACTGAAAAAATGCTAAATATATTTATATTAATACTAACCTTTAATTTTTCAGATTTTAAACTTCTATATGATATTCATAATTTTTCCTTTAATAACCAATAAAGCAATTAAAACCCATCACCAGGAAAAATTAGTAAGTGTAAGAAGATAAATAATAATTTTAACTATTTTAAATTAGATTTAATTATATAATGACCTTGACACAGAAGCAATTTTGGCACTATTAGGAGTTGATATAACTAGCGGAAGTTCAGGCATAGTGACTAAACCATGGTTTAAATCATTTGTTCCTTGAGGACTATATGGTGGTGGAGGATCATCATCTTCTTCACCTTGTAATTTATTTGAACTTCCATTTAATGAAGATCTAAAATATTTTTAAAAATAAAAACTATATATGAATATATATTATAATCGATATTATTTAAAAATATTTTATCTGTTTTAAATAATTTCTGATAAAACAATTTACTTTGTATGAACTTTGGCAACACGATAATGAGGTCTTCCTGAGGAGGGGGAATATCTAATTTTAAATAGTCGACTATCAACCCTGCATTTTAATTATATGAATTAATTATTAAAAATTTCAAATAAATTAAAAAAGTTTAATAAGAAACAAATTTCTTACTCGACTTTAGTATATTTAATATCTTTGAGTTCATCTTGTGACATATTTGTTGGATCTATTAATTTATATCTGAAAATATAAAAATAAACAGTACTGTATTTCTCAATAAGGAAAAATGCAATTTGTTGTCATGCTAATTGAAATTATTACATTTAATAAAATAGCTTTTTATAATATATAAAATTTTTTTTTATCAACTTTGTTGATTAAAATTCAACTGCTTTTTTTTTAGTCATTAAAAATTTTTTAAATTATTTTATTTTGTAATATGGTTATTAAGTTAGAAACTGTAATTTTGAAAGTTCAAATTATAATCAGAGATAGTACAGATAATGCAAAAAATATATTCATTTAATTTAATGTAAGTTTTAAAACAAAAATGCTGAATAAGTAACTTGAATTTAAGAAATAAAAGATTTCTATTGTTTTATTGTTTCATATTTCAAGATTTTTGCGATATGAAACAATAATTATGTCAGGTATTGTGTAATATAATTTTTTTTACAATAACAGTCTTTATCAAAATTTGGGAATCTGTCTAATTCTAATTGGTTTAATTATTATGAATTTGAAAATATGTTTTTTCTTGTTTATAAATAATATATTGATTAACATATGTCATAAATATTTCTCTTTAAATATTAATATTTTATAACAATATATTATAAAATTCAGATTCATAACAATGATAATATAAATAGTGTAATGCCATCTATAATAGTCTTAATGCTAACCATCCATTTTTATTACTTAACAGTCAAAAATTTTTCAAATTTATGATGGAATAATCTATTTATGTATATTTTTAGTAATCATACAAATGTTGTTGCATATCAATTACAAATTTCTATTTTGAAATATCAAGAAATAAAACAGCAATACTGTATATATATATATATATATAAACTTATATTTATTAAGACTATAATTTTATATTACCAATGAAGTACTAATGAAATACTATTGAACTATGCTTATTACTAATTAATGGCACTTACTTAATATATAATTATAGCTGTAAGTTTATAGGGGCCTATGCATTTACTTTTTAAAATTATAGAATTAATCTTAAAATTTAATCTTAAAATAATGGCTAACTTTATAATAATCCTGCATCAATATTGAATTAAATGGAAAAATAAACTTCTTAACAAAATTTGAAAGAAACTACTTATACTTAAATCAAATAAATTTTGCATATAATATTTAGATATATAAAATTTATTATACTTTTAAAAATAATAAAACAACTTACTCAATATGCTTTTTTATTTCTTGTGGAAGAACGCATTTATTATCTGGTGATCTTGATCTTGATCTATGTCTAAATAATAGTAAATTCAATGTCATAATTATTATATATTTAAGTGAAGAGGATATAGTAATCACTATAATTAAGTTTTTTCATTATCATATATATACATACATACATATATAACTGATACCTACCTTCTATGTTTTTTTTTATGTTGATAATTAATTTCTGATTCAGTTTCTAATCCAGAATTAATATATCTAAAATAAAATATATATCAAATAAAGAAACTCAAATATATCATCAATTTTTTTTCTTAATTTTCTTGAAAATAATAATTTTACAAAATTATAAATCAGATTAATATACAGTAGTAATTTTTATAGTATATTTCAATTTTAATATTGAACACAGATTTATTTTAAATCAAAGTCTGATAGTGATTTGAATGTTAAATTATCTGAATTATTTTCAAAATTTAAATTCTTTCTAAACTGAGCAGCATAAACAACTATTTACTAAATTAAATTCCAGGTATTCTATAATGATAGAGAGAATTTAATTAATTGAGAAAACAGGTGTCTACACTATTTCACTTAAAAACTTAGCTTAGCACTTAAAACAGCTTTTTAGAGTGCCAAGTTCTAAAAGCAGTGATAATAGTGATAGCAGTGCTGGTCTAAATCCAACACTATCATCACTATTAGAATAAATGAAAACTTGGACAAAAGCTAGAATTATCACATTGAAATGCCATGAAGCAATATTAAAACAAAGGTGAACAAGGAAGCAGAGCATATTACATTATGGTGTATCCAGTTGCATTTTTCAACAATATAATTTTATTGAAATATTTGTTTGGCAGAAAATATCAAAAAAATATTAACAGTTCCATCTTTTTCAGATCTCAACAAAATATATTTAATAAAGTTTACATGATAAAAAAATCAAAATATTCAATTGAAATTTTTGCTGCAACTAACAGGAGTGGAAAACTGAGCAGCCCATATACGATTGCTGGAAGTACAGATCTGATATCTGAAATCAGTGCAAAATAATCATCCTGTATTTACTAAATGATTAAAGTTATCAAAAAATGGGCAAATTGTTGATCATAAATATCAGATATCACTATGTTTTCATTTAATATTAACTAATGATACATAGAGAAGCAGCTACCATATATACATGTTAAAAAGGATCCTACACATTTCCAATTTTATTTGTGCAGTATTTAATAAATTAATATTTTTGTATGCATTTAAATATGAACATTCATACATATTTGCATTTTTTGATAATAAAATTCAAAAGAAATAGATATTTATTAGGAATAAATATTGTGAATCTTGAAGGTATCAAAAGATGTTCTAATAGCACAAAGAAGATTCAATGTGATTGTTTTTTATATTTTCAATACTATTTTTATAATATTTAACATTTAAATACACATGAAAATATTAATTTATAAATAGCTATATATATCCATATATTTTTTATATCAGAATAATCAAATAATGATCTTTGTTATGAAAAAATATGAAAGTTTAGGAGATTGGCATAAAGGCATGATTATGATCACCATGAATGAGGAAGCAAATCACAAAGTTTAAAAATTGGAAAAACTTTTGAGTTTATCTTGTGTGTATAAGTCAATTTTTCTTTATAAAAATTTTTTTGGTTTATATACAAGTATATATGGTAAGTTATGGTAAGAATATAATTGGCACTATTCTTCTTAATGCATTAAAGGATCTGTAGGTATGAGCAATGGTCTTGGGAAAAGATGTGGTGTATGTAATTCTGATGAATAGTATATAACAAAGAAAAATGATAGCATAAGCTGTAATGTTTTCCAAACTTTTAATTGTATTATTTTCTTTAATTTTTATATGTCAATGCTATGTTGTTTTTATTACTTAATATTTCCTTTTATGTATAATCTTTTCTACAATATGTAATTTATATTTAATCAGTTGTAATCATCATAGTTTGAATTTTTATTTAAAGTTCCTATAGAGAAATTCTTTTATCACTGCAATATGTACTTATTTTATATTTGGCTGAAATTTGCTTATTGTTTTATACTGAAATTTCAGTAAAAATTTTATTTGTATAAATGCTTTATCATTTTCAAAGAAAACAATTTATTTTATTTTTTATATTTATAGAAATCATAGAATACATGAACTATTGCACTTACCCACTGCTTCGATTTGCTAGATTTCTAACTACTGCATTTTGTGGCCTAAAATATAATTAATAAAAATTATTAATTCTTAAAATTATAACTTTATTTAATACAAATAGGATGTCTTAGCTAAAACCCAATATCATAAAGAATCAATAACAGTTTTATTTTTAAATAAATTGAATGCTGTCTATTAGTTTATTTTTCCCACAAACTTTTACAATGCTATACTGAACATTAAACCAAAACTTCCTAATCAGTGTGCCATGAAGAAGGTGTGGATGTGCAGCAAAAAATTATAATAAATTGATAAAAAGACTATTTGAAACATATAGGTTCAACATAAAATAATACAGGGAATAACATAATAAATATGATGAATTTTAAATATCCATAAGTATACACATTAAATTCATATAATTATTATGAATGATGTACAGATGTTCGATGTAACTGAAGTTTGCATTTGTCTCTCAGCACCAAAAGTATGCTGTATAAATGTTAGCTACAAAAATGTGTGCCATATAAATGCAAGCTTCTCCTAACTATTCTGTAATATAAAAAGATTAGGAAGCACAGCATAGGCTATTCGCATATAGCTACATGTTTAAACATAGTTAACAATAGTGAGTAAACATGCATAAGCAATTGTCTGCCATGCCATTGTAGTAGGTTGATGCATAATTCTGTAGCATTCTGTAATTCTGTAACACAGAGAAACACACATTTGACCAAATCAAGCAAGCAACTTAGTCAACAATGTAATCTCCGTCATTGTCAATAACTTCCTGCCAATGTTGGGGTAGTTTTTGGATCCACCGTCTATAGAAATCTGTTGGTTTTGAGTTTAGGAAGTCATCAATCCAAGTTTGGAGAGCAGTTTCATCTTCAAAGGTGTGTCCTTGAATGTGATTGGAAATGGAACGGAAAAGGTAAAAATCTGAAGAGGCAAGGTCCGGTGAATAGGGGGATGGAAGACAATCTCCCATCCGAGCTCCTGGATAACTGCTTTTGTCATGTTAGCAACATGAGGGCGTGCATTATCATGATGCAGAAGAATGTGGTGTTGTCCAGACCATTTTTTCTCAATTGCGGTCACAAGTCGTCTCAATTGTGGAATGCAAATGTCGAATGATGATTGCTTGATCACATTCTATCACACTAGCTAATTCTCTGGTTGTCTGACGTGGATTTTCATGGATCAAACTGTTTAAACGTTCCTCATCAAAATCGGATGGTCTTCCTATGCATCTTCCATCATGCAAATCAAACTGATTCGCTTTAAAACGAGAAAACCATTTTCTTGCTGTGCTTTCACCAATGGCATTAGTTCCATACACTTCACAGATGTTCCTAGCCGCATTTACTGCATTTAAATCTCGGTTAAACTCGCACAGCAGAATATGTCAGAAATGTTTGTTCTTCTCGACCTGACACTCCATCTTCAATAGCAAAGAAATAACAATTGTTTGTTACAAGCTCGCTGACAATTTGTATTCCGCAAGACAACACTCCAAAGTAAACAGTGATAATGTAAAAACAGTAAAGAAATGAACAGCGCTTCAGTGTTGCCAGGCAAAATCGGAACACTACGGAATTATGCATCAATCCAATAATAAGAAAGAAGAAGTAAAATTAATTAGGAAAGGTTCAGGTTAATTTTCACAATTATATTTTATTTGCATATACATTAAGTATAAGCAATATAAAATATTTCTTTAAATTATATGCTATCTTATTGGGTTTTGTATAAATATGTTTTGACTTATTTTCATCCCATCCAAATTCAGACAAGATTTATTAATACAATTATCATTTTTTATTAATGATTATTAAATTATTAAATAGATAATTATCAAAATATATTTACAGATATATGTAAAATAATAATCTAATAAATTGTTATCAATTTTATAATTCGTTAAAACATACTGTATATATTCATGTATAACCTGAAGTTTTTTCTCAAAAAAAAAAAAAATTTCTGAAGTGGTGGGTTGGCTTATACACAGGTCAAAAAAATAAATTTTTTTTGGCTGGAGAAATTGAAGTAATAAGCAAAATTGTAACTCATTGAATATCTCCTGAAGACCAAGAAAGATATTTTGCAATAATTATCTAATACAATACCAAGTAAAATTTTATCTTACCGTGAAGCGATTGAGCTCATCACACTGCCAAGTCCAATCTGCATATATACCGTAATCAGATAGGTGATGCCGCACTGCCCGATAT
>WUQG02030461.1:0-11049 GCA_011317285.2 Androctonus mauritanicus
GAATCCGGATTATTCGTTCAGTCATCGTCTTTGAGGTCCTGATTTTCGGCGCCTCTTACCTTGCCTACAATCGCATGAATCGTTCACGAGGTTAGTGATAACATTGTTTTTTTGTCAATCAATTTTTCTATGCCCCAATTATACCTACTGCACTTGCACGCGTATACCTTCTAGGTTATTAAATCAATTGTTAAAGTATGTAATTTCATATTGATCAAACCAGTTGCGAACAACACCTGTCCCTGAAATAAATGTGGTAAGCCGAGCCTAGTGCTCAAACAAATTAAAAATTTCTCCACGAGGTTCTCGCAAATTTTTTAGATTTGGCAAACTCAAAAATTGTAACCTGTTCATTGACAAGAATTTTCGTGGCAAATTTTCTTATTAAAAAGTGGGCACAAGGATACAATTACATTAACTTTATTGATTCAGTCACAACTTTCAAGTTCATCAAACCTAAAAAATTTTTCCCAATTGACAAGGTAAATTTTGTACCAAAAATCATTTTTCAATACTTTTGAGAGATGCAAATCTTGAAGTCCTGTTTTTGTGGTATTTCTTTCAAATAGATTCATACTTGGAGCATCTATATAAGATAGAAATCTTATTAACAAAAGATTACCACATACCTTCACAACCCAAGAAATCTCACCTGTCATTAAAAAAACCCTACCTGTTACAAGCCTTTGAAACGACAAATTTATCATTCGTGATCTGAAAAGACCTTTGAAAAAATCTAACCTGTCCCAAGTCTTGTCGATAAAAAGGTTGTGTTTTTTTTTTAAATCTAGCCTGTCATTTATTGGTCTGATTTCGGTAAAAACGAATTATTCAACGAAAACAAGTTTGTGTAGAAAGTCTCAGCCCACATCTCAAAACTCGAAGTACTGGCCAAATACAAGATTTCTCAAATGTTTCTCTCTTCTACATTTCAAAAATTAAAATTTTCAAAGTCAAAAACGTTGTCTACTTGCTAAGATCAGTAAAAGTTTGCAAGTACAAAACCCATCTTCTTTCAACAGTTCCAAACCATCAGTGGATCAAAACAATATTTTCCGACCAGTATACCCAGCCTGGTCAGCTAAGACTAAATGTTTTCACGTCGGCTCGCTCGAGCGAAAAAAAGGGTTCATCGACTCTATACTCTACCTCGGTTTGGCTTTGCGGTCTTCAAATTTTGACGGCTTGCAAACTCCACAAAATCCTCTTTCACTGAAAAATAAAACTTCAAAGATTCTGAAAATTCCTCATTTCTCTTTCTTTTTCGCTCCCAATTTAATTAACGTTTATATTAAAATGCAAAATTCCTGCACCGTTCGTCAAAAAATATCGAAATTAAATGAATCGAAGTATCGGATAAAAATATTAATATCTGTAAAGAATTATATTTTCCGTTTGCATTCTTATATGTAAATCTCAAGTCGCGTGTAAGAGTCGAACAATTATAATACATAACAGACTATTGTAAAAAAAAAGAAATATATTTAATAAATGTAAAACATAAGCTTACATAGAATATATACGGGATTTAAATTAGTTTTATTTAAACATATAAAGAAATAAAACGAATGAAAACATTTTAAAATTAAATCAACTTAAAAAAAAAAAAATTACAACAATATAGCGCTCTCCCCTCTTCTTCGTCTCTCCTCTTTTTTTTTCTGACGCCCCTTCTCGAGCGCCATCCTCAATCCCACATATATAGCCCAAATATAAATTATATAGCCTTGTTAATGCTGCTGGGGCGGAAAAAGGCAAATACAGAAACAATATATATATATAAATTATATATATCATAATTTAAATAAATCATAGTATTTTTTAAATTTTGTTTTCATTATTTTACTTGTAAGAAACACAATTGGTAGTTTGTATATTCAAGGTCATCAAGTATTTCTACGATTGTCACGAGTCAGTCTGCTTTTTAATAAAAAATCTCTTACAGTAGAGAGTTACAAAAATCGTAATAACTCCGGTAAGTAGCGTTTATTACTTAGTTGATATTTATATATTTCAAACAATTTCGAATTTCTATAAAAATCTAATTTTAATAAACTTATATATTATTAGAAAAATATAATAATAATATTAGAATTCTGTACTAATCAAAAAAGTTTGCTGATGAATCGACTATGTGATCTATTCTATTATTTTGATTTTACGTTATTATTATTATTATTATTATTATTATTATTATGTATTGATCAAACTTTATACAATAGAAGGGAAAACCGGAAGAGAGAAAGCGTGCAGAAAGGACTCACTGGTTTTTCTGCCTTATTTCAAAGCTTTTCCTCATAATATACTGTATTTAATTTAATTGAGATATAATAATAATAATTCGATTTTGATCGCTTTCAGTAATTCTGATTATTTAATGAATTCCAATAATGTACGTAAATCTCATACAAATCGAAAAATATTTACGCGAGATACATGCCGAAAGAAATCTAATTCATAGATTTAATTCATTTTATGTTAGAATGAAAAGGATCAAAAACAGTTTTTGAATCGCTGAATAACATATACAGCATTTCAATTTAGTTTAGTTTAAATCAGATATAGCAAAGAACAAAAGAATACAGCATTAGGATCAGTATAAATTTTATAAAATAGATCGTATTTCTATACGTATCAACTGGCAATCAGTATTGTATATCCCTTTCATATCATATTACTAGTTTAGCATCTTTATCGTTGATAATCAAGTTTTTCTGTTGCTTATTTCGAGATGAGATTAAGTTCAAAAATGTAATAAAGAGATCTATTTGTGCTTTCAGCTATTTAAATTATCTCTTTTGTTTTTTTATTTCCGTAATTTGTTCGCAACTTTTTAAAATTTTGTTGACGAAAGGTTAAATTTATTATTTCCAACTCTTAGTTTGATAAATGAAAATATAAGTAAAACTTTTATCATTAGTATGCATCGTTATAATGTCGGTAGTGACAATGTAATGGAACAGTTTTCTGCCCTCACTAAATTTTTTAAAATTTTGAATGCTGCCGTCTGTCTCTAAGGAGTCTTCAAAATCAGTACTCGTATGTATTGTATAATATAAAATGATTTCCATAATTTTGAATACTTTACAAAATTTGATTCTTGAGTTATTTTCCCAACGGTCTGACACACAGCCTGACGAAAAAGTGATCGCGTCATACAACTGCTGTAAAAATTATTACAATTGTACTTTCAAAGATATCGGTATTTTAGTCTCGTCTTATTACGAAACTACTTATAGCACATTCAAAATTAATAAGCTTATATATAACAATAATAATGAATGAATTGCTTTGTTTAGTTCTCGAAATATCTAGCAGATAACAGACTGACAAATGAATACGGAAAACCAAATTTTTGTAAAAATATGATGTATTAAAGGTATATAAGTTACGATATGGAAGAATCACTATGACTCAAGTTATCTAGCGGAGTATAAATTGAAAAAACAGTACTGGTATTTAGTGCACAGATAAATATTGGCGAGTAAAATTAATTCTTGAATTCTTGAACTATCACTAAAGTTTAAAGTCCTCATAATTTTATTAAAACTTATCACATTAAATAATTTAAATATAAATATACTAATTTATATTTATTTATTATAAATACAGTATATGTATAGTCGAGAAATTTAATACTACAAACGAAGTGTTGCTATTAAAAACTGTAACTGGGTACGTGTTCCGTACACAGTCACATCCTGTGCCATTATGACGTTTAATTTGATACAGCTTTGGCGTAACTAAAAAGTGTTATCGGTTTTTATCGCAAAATTAAATAAAACTCTATGACATATATGGAAAAACCATATTATATATTCTTAATACTACATCACGAGTTTAAAGACAGAATTATTTTGGGAAACATGTAGGTAGGAGCAAACTTTGACTCTATTTACAGATACAGTAATTAGATTATGTTGAATGCAGTAAGGAAATAATTTTAATTCTTTATAACTCGTGTAAGGAAGTTAAACGTAAATACTGTATCATTTCATTGTTTAAATTATTCTTTCATATTGTTTCTTTCTATGTCGATACTCGCTTATTTTATTTTAAACAAGCGATTATCGCTATAAAAAATGTATTCGGCTTATCAATTTTATTACGTAACGATATTATAATTAGGTTTTCGAAATTTAATTAATGATAAACAGAATAATCTCTGTAATATTATTCGCATGTTAGATGTATTATTATTATTTTTTAACAAGATACGATTGAAATATAGTAGTCTAAAAAACAATTATTGGGAAGTAAACTTGTGAAACATATTTTTTTATGACTTTAAATTATAGTATAGATATTTTTATTTATATTAATAAATGATTGATTAAACACTATAGATTTTATTATTAAAATTTTAATCGAATAAAATATTATAGATAAAATGTCATCTTTGTAACCTTGTGCTATTTCGAATTAAACAACTGAAAAGGAAAAAGTTTATACAGAATAGAAGGAGGAAAAATAATTCCTATGAATTATTCAGTCAGTCGCATAATATGTTTCAAATTAAGTCAGACATCTGATAAGTTTCGTAATAAATAAAAATTTAAAATATTAAAAATTTTACTAATAATAATATCATGATTGAATAAATATATGACTTTAATATAGCCTACATTTAAAAACTAATAATATTTTTCATACGGATGTTTTATCATCGTTTATGTCTAATCTGACAATTTATATAATAAAAAATAATTATAATTAACATAAAATAAACGTAAACATCATATTTCCAATGGTGATAATGGTGATAATTTTATTTGATAGATATCAAATAAAATTATCACCATTGGAAATATCGTTATTCATCATTTGGTATTATCGATGGTTATGGTGGTTATTCATCATATCGTTATTCATCATTTGATATTATCGATGATAAATATTTTATCATCGATAATATCAAATGATGAATAGCGAATAAAACTATCACCATTGGAAATATGACGTTTACGTTTATTTTATGTTTAATTATAATTATTAAAAGTAATATTGATTCCATTATTATTTTTCATGAAAATGAATTTATCATAATGTAATTTAAATGTGTAATATCATCAAAAATTCATTTAATGCGGTATTTCCAATAATGTTTTTAACCAGAAAAGATAGAAAATGGGAAATTACCAGATATTTTAATTAATTGTTTCCAGTAATAATTTCACTAAGCACACATAAATAACTATGCAAACAAAACTATAAAAAGCATAACATTTAATTTAAAATATTTATATATTTTCATAAAACACAAAAATAAACTAGATAAACAGTTGTTTTTTTTTTATTGTAAAAAATGCTTAATTTATAAAAATTTAAATATCAGTCTTTAAGTGTTTAGATAATAAATATGCTGTTTAGTAAAAACGAAACGATAATGAATTATTAAAGGAGGAATAAAAGATAAATATATGCTTCTAGTTTTAAGAAGTAATTTATCTGACTTCGTTTATCAAGAAATAATGCAAAGTATGCATAAATAAATATTTAATGTTAAGCCAATTTAAAATATTAAAACAAAAATTATCGATATATATATTTAGTTGTAGATTGTCTCGATTTATATCTTCAATTAATTTTAATTGAGATTGGTAATTACTGGTTACTTGTATTTCTAAAAGGAAAATGTGTGATTATAATTCTATAGATAAGCATAGGCTTATGAACTGTTTAAAAAAATGTCAATGAAGAATAAAAATTTATTCGGTTTTTTATAATAAATTTTTATTGATTTCATTAACTCTTATAGACATATTTAATTATTTATAGAATTTTTATTATTTTTATCTTATTAAAAATTTCAGCATTAATTATAGGAAATAAATGGGAAAAATATTACAGTGTTGTGTACATAAATCACGAAACCAGGAAACGTGTAGAAACAACTGTTTATATTGCAAAAATTCAAAAATAATTTTCGGAAGAAAGTAAAATACCTTGACATACTTTGAATAAAATTTTAACATATTTTTTTTGTTTATTGTAACATAAAAAATATATAATTCTATAATCTAAAAATTAACTGCTTAATAATTTTAAATCTTTTGCAATTTAGAAAATTGATCTCTATCAAATTTGTTTTGCAGTTTTAATTACTTAATATCAAATTTCCATGTAAAAGTATTTAGCTGTATAATACTAAAAAGATTAGTGCGCAATATAATCTTTTCGATAGACAGATAAATTTTCTGATTTATATCGTGGATATAAACCGGAAAATTTTTCAGGTTTTCAAAGTAAAAAAAAAAAATACTATGTAGATTTGCAGTGTATATGAGTCAGTTCAGGTTTTTACATATGGCACAAAACTTACAATAAATTTTTTTTTTAAATGCGATTCCTTAAAAATTCAAAGAGTTGGTTAATTATTTAATATTAAAGTATCGATTTTTAAAAATATATGTTGATATTAATATTTCATAAAAATTGCTTATGAATCAATTACTGTATTTTTTTCATCTTTCAGCTATTTCATTATCCGAAATATATTTATATTAATCTAAAAAATTTCCATAACTTGTAAAAAATTCAGTGTTGATACATCATTGCTATTAATGTATTTTATAGGTGCAATCTTTAGATATAATACCTATTTTTGTACATAGTCACCTTCTGTCACATTTAGAAGATTTAAAAGAATTAAGTTACTGTACTTAAAAGAAGGGTCTATATATCTCCATGGTAAAACATTATATTTATATTTTGCTATGCCCACAGGCAATTTCCTTCTCATCATCATCGTATTTAAATATCATGAAGGTCGTTCTTTAGTTTATTATTTAAAATGGCAAACGTCAGCTTTCGTGCTCATAGTGTAAACTTGCATGTAACTTCATAAATTTAGCCACAGTTCAGAATCTATTTGCGGGGTATTTAGACATAAGTGACAGAACGTAATAGAAAGCGACGGAGACTATATAGAAAAACAGATTAATGATCCTGATGAATATGTTTATAATCAACAAAAAAATAAAAGCTGTATAAATAAATAAATAATCTTTTTTTATCCTATAGTCTTTTTAACTCTTTTTTTTTTTTTTAAATTGTGAGGCATTACTTTTGGAATGTCATATATCGAAAAAAGTCGATTATGTTCTCAAGCAAATTTTATAATATAGACTTATACACGGATCAATACATTCTTGAAAGTTGACAAATATTCGAACACAGTATACTATATATAATAATTTATATTTTGTGAATTTCATCATATTAATAGTAATGTATTTTTATAAGTTATTTTAATATGCCAATTAGAATTATTATAAATTTTCAATCAATTTCCTACTTTCTAAACTAATCTAGTGTATAATAATAGATTAGTTTAGAAAGAACATACATGAATATACATAAAACGTTTTTCAAACGAATTGTTCAAGTTAATTTTGCACATAATGCTAAATACATTTGTTATTTAACATTTAAATGTGGATTCTGTCATTAAAATATATGTTAAGAAAATTGTGTAAAGAATAAATTTCTATTAGTTCTAATGAGATTTTTTTTAATTTTTCAGGAGAATTTCAAGAAAAGATGACAAAGGCTTTCGTGGGAAAATATTTCTCTCAATGGCTATCTCAATTAGGTCGTATTATAGCAAAGCATCCGTATTTGTTTCTATTTGGAATGTTAATCTTCACTGGAATTCAAAGTTTAGGATGGATTAATTTCCACCACATGCAAGATTTCGATTATCTTTTTTATATCAGACAAAGTAGAACGGAAAGTGATCGGCGTAAGATCGAGCAACTGTTTCCTCTTAATAATTCTGAAAACATAGAGCTGGGAAGAGTGACTCAAATTTTAAGATCTGCCGTGGTCTTAGTTCGCGCTAAAGATAAAGGTTCCATTTTTAGATCTGAAATAGTGAAAGAAATTCTTCGTTTAGATAATGACATGTACAAAATCAGCGTAGAATTCAATGGACAAAGTTGGAATTTTAGTTCGCTCTGTGCAAAATGGTGGTTTGGTAACTGTACGTCTTCCAGTGGTTTAGAAATCATGTATAGACTCAACGAATTTCATAGAGGAGTATTCAAACCCACGTATCCCATCGATATGCATTCTTTCAAAGGCAGTTTCATATCTGTGACAGCTGCAAGTCTTGGAGGTGTCGAAACAGATGCAAATAAACATATTATTTCGGCTAAAGCTATCAGATTTATATTTCAATTGGATTTTCGAAAGGATTCTTTGAAGGATATTAATTATGCTTGGGAAAAAGAATTTTTGAATAAGGTAACATATATCAAATTAATTATCTTTCTTTTCTTTAAAACTCTTTAAGTCTTTCAAAATATATAAAATTTTGCAAGTTTACTAATTTATTGTAAAAAATAATTACCTAACAGTTACGATAAGATAATATTTGCCATATGTTATTTTATAAGGATATGCTAAACAGACATCATCTTTGTAATAAAAATAACAAATAACATTGATAAATTCCAAGAATCATTTATTGATAAAACTAATAAAACTAATATAACAAC
Source organism: Androctonus mauritanicus (assembly GCA_011317285.2). Lineage (NCBI taxonomy): Eukaryota > Metazoa > Arthropoda > Arachnida > Scorpiones > Buthidae > Androctonus > Androctonus mauritanicus. The sequence continues at coordinate 8,502 of WUQG02030461.1, forward strand.
ATAATTAAAAAAGCTAAAAAATTTCAAATTATAAATCAATAAATATCGTTCATTCGAATGAATCTTATATAAAATGTTTGGTATTAATGGAAAATTTAATTCCATAAGCAGAATTGTAGATTTTTAAAAAGCCAAGTTGGTTACTAACTTAAGATTGACGTTAAATTTTTTATAAAACTATAATTTGCAATGATTGATATAGTTTAGAGCAGCAGTTCTTAAACGGTGTTCCCCGGAAAACTGATGTTCCGCGAACGTGTTACAAGTGTTCCGCGAACGTGTTACAAGTGTTCCGCGAAATTATGAAACCCAGGCCTACTTGAATGACATTAGCGTAATGCGCAGTACACATTTTATAATGTAGACAAGATTCAACTTGCATTTTCAAATGAATTATTAACCAGGTTTATCCACAAAAGCACTGAAGATTTTGCTACAGTTTTCGACATCATATTTATGTGAGCTAGGCTTTTCAACATTAATGGACATAAAAATTAAAAAATGCGAAAGATTTAGGAATATTTATGAAGAAATGAGAGTAGCTTTATCATATATTAGACCTGACATTACTCAAATCTGCAAAAGACAATTAGCTCGGGTATCGCATTATTTATTTAAAAATATTTCATTTTTCTAAAAGAGTTACAGTTCTTAAGAATATATGTTTTTTAATTAATTTTTTTACTGTTATTTAATGTGTATAATTTTTAGTAAAATGCATGTTTATGCATATTTTTGTTTGTTTACGATCTTAATGATATAATGTTCCGCAAATTTTCTTTACATTCAAAAATGTTCCGTGACTTCGAAAAGGTTAAGAACCACTGGTTTAGAGGTATTAAAGAAAGACTTTGGAGTAAAATATCATAAAGTACAATAATTTTCTTAATTTAAAAGAAAGTATCGAGCATTCAACAACCAGAAAAATATATACATTATAGAAGTAAAAGTTAAAGAAAAAAGTGTCTGAGAATAAATGGCACGATTGTTAGAAAACTATCAAAAATCATTAAAATATTTTCAACAAAATTTATAAAATTTATTCTGCTATTTCATCAAATATGATTTATTTAAAATAAAAATAAAAAATAATTAATTTAAGAGTATTTTGCAACTGTAAAGACGAACTTTAATCTAATTTTTATCATGTATAATCAAATTATGCTTTTAAAATATTCCATTGAAACAAATCTGCATATATGAGATTCATACGGTAGGGAAGACCGGAGATGACGACAACACTTTTTACTTTATAATTTTTTCACGCTATAAAATTTCAATCTTACAATAATAAATAAATCATTGTAAATATTTAGTAATCTCTTCACCAGTTGAAAACAAATTTTATTCAGTTAAAATTAATATTTTTAAAACGATGTCAAATTTTACAACCTATTCCTCTGTCCTGGTAGGTTAAAATATTGTCTGTATTCAAATATTTTTTTGTACTTAAATTTTAAAATACAGCCTAATAAGTTTCATTTTAATTCTCTGATGAATAATTAGAATCACAGTTGTAACAAACGTAGAACGGATTACCAACTTTGCATTTTTTCGTCACTTCCTTTCTTTCCCATTTTCATCCGATTCATTTTCCCCATTATTATAGTCAAGAACAATTATTAAAAGTTACCCATTATTATAGCTGTTATAGCCAGGATGGGCAGCCTGCTCGACAATCGCCACTTGTAGTGATTTTAACTTTGGCATATTTTTCTTTTCTTATTAATAATGAAAATTAATTCTAATGATATCAAAAACTGAAACAAACTAGGCATTATTCTAAGGTGGCGAATTGAACATTTCATTCGTCACACATGTGGTAATTTTGAAAAATATGTTGCTTATCTCTATGTTATAATCTTCATTACACATGAAATAAAAATACTTTTCTTCATATAATTGCTACTGCTTGAATATTTGACGTTTGTCTAAATCGCTTCGAAGTCACGGAACACTTTTGAATGTAAAAAAAATTGCTGATCATTATATCATTAAGATCATAAATAAATAAAAATATGCATGAACATGCATTTTACTAAGAATTATACATTACACATTAAATAACAGTAAAAAAAAAAACATTAATTAAAAAACATATATTCTTAAGAACTGTAACTAACTCTTTTAGAAAAATGAAATATTTTTAAATAAATAATGCGATACACGAACTAATTGTTTTTTGCAGATTTGAGTAATGCCAAGTCTAATATATGATAAAGCTACTCTCATTTCTTCATAAATATTCCTAAATCTTTCGCGTTTTTTAATTTTTATGTCCGTTAATGTTGAAAAGCCTAGCTCACACAAATATGATGTAGCAAAATCTTCAGTGCTTTTGTGAATAAACCTGCTTAATAATTTATTCGAAAATGCAAGTTGAATCTTGTCTACATTTATAAAATATGTACTGGGCAGTACGCTAATGTCATTCAAGTAGGCCTGGCTTTCATAATTTCGCAGAACACTTGTAACACGTTCGCGGAACATCAGTTTTCTGGGGAACACCGGTTAAGAACCACTGATGTAGACTGTTACAATTTGCCCT
>WUQG02030472.1:0-11048 GCA_011317285.2 Androctonus mauritanicus
CATCGAAAACGTTTGTGTTATAATAAAACCTCTTTTACGTTTATACTCCTGCTTGAAAGTGCTTATTCTTCACTAGACTTCAGAAATTTTAGGTTAACGGAGGCTGCGAGAGTTAACCAAACCCCTACGTCAAGACCGATAGTACAAGAAAACCTAAGTATGAAATAGTACCATGAAATTTAGGAGACTCTAAGCTAGTGAAAACCCTCTTAAAAAAGCAAAAAACGAAACCACCATACAAAAGGACCCTCTACTGTTTTTGACATATTAAGGAATAATAAGGACCATAGGAAAGAGGATAATAAGAGTGGTGTTTATCAAATTCCTTTAATTAACCAAGACACAGGAGCCCAAAAAATATATATAGGGACGACCTATAGAAACTTAAAAGACCGAATCGAAGAACATAAAAGAAATATAAGAATAGGAGACACGTCTACAGCCTTAGCAGTGGAAGCTTATGAACCTAATATTACGATTCAGTAGGATGAAGCAAAAGTGATTAAGCGACTAACTAATAAAACAGAGCTGGCAATGGCAGAAAATTTACAAATAATAAAAAACAGAAAATAAAAAAATGTAATAAATAACAGAATAGTAGAAGAAATGCCTAAGCCATGGGAGTTCTTACTTAATTCTTAAATTAATAAATTAATATTACTAGACGATTCATAACCAGGAAAAATAGTGAAGAAAAGCTAAGTTTAATATTAGTTAACAGAAAATTCCTAAATGCAAATTTAGTTTTATTATCTTTAATCTAATTTGTTAAAACGAAATGTTATTTCTTATATTCCTCTTACGCAACAAGCGCGTGTTTTATTTAAAAAAAAAGTTTTTTGTACGTTTGTTTGTTCTATAATGTTAATATAACTTAATTTGTAGCAGCTGATGATGGCTGGCAAGCCAAAAGTACTTCTGCAAATAAATGAATTTTGTTCTAAATAATTTGGTCTGCTCATTTGTGCTAAGAACAGAGAATTAATCTGTTTTACAAAATGTGGAAAAAATATTTTTTGTGGCATGCTGCAAGTCATAGTTACTTTAAAGCCTGTTCATAATAAAGGGCATTTACAGTTGTATGTGCAGAAACAAATTCATGGTGCATCATGTCTTCATTGTCAAAAAAACAATCAACATGATCTTGACATGTGATTTGGACATTCCAGGCCTTATTTGTCTTGAAAATCCTTTTATATGCCATAAAGATGATTGCATTGTGGTCTCAGGATCATAGCCATATGTACAGAGTTTCATCTCCTGTAACAATCTTTGCCAAAAAAAAAACGAAAAATTGGAGATGTGGAACCCAGAATAATCTTCCAAGATGGAAAATGAGTGCTTTACTATCCAGCTATCACAGATGCCATTCAGAATGAATAAAATTTTTATGGGTTATGATTTAATTAACTTCATAATAATATAATATTTCAACAAATATGATGATTAAAATAAAATGAATAGAAAATATGTAAATTGAACTATGATATTTTTTTATTTCTATTGAAAAATGTTAAATCTAATCAATATAATTCTTTAAATAATTGAATTATTTTGTGTGTATTTTAGTAAAATAAAACATTAATGATAGAAAATTAATTCAGAAAATAAATTTTATCATGATAATTAACAGATAAAATTTTAAAAAAAATACTAACTTTCAGAAAATAAATTTTTTCCAAAAAGAAATAATCAAAATCAAAGGTTTAAGAATTATAGATAAATTTAAAATCAATATTTGAAGAAAATTAAAAATTTTCTTCAACAATTTTTTAAATTACAATGATTGGTGTATTATTGCTGTATTAGGCTTAAATTTGAAAATCACTTGGCAATTAATTTGTTTTATTTATCATCATAAATTATTGTTTAAATTTTTTGAAATGTTTTAATGTCAATAAGTAAAAAAGCAATGACTTTCTAGAACCCAAGAATTTATTTGGAATATTTGCATTTGAATCAATGATAAATGAATTTTCATTTTATAGATTTTCATTTGATGAACAGTTCAAACACTCTATTATCTTCATAAATTGAAGAATACATGTATCTTATTTTGGAACTTTTAAGTAGTATTTATAGCTATTCAAAACAATACAAATTATGAATATTTATCAAACAAATATTTTAAAAAACAGTTTTTAAAGATTAGCCTTTAAAATTTTTTTAAGTATTTTTTTATTTTTTAAAGTTTTTTCAAAATGAAAATCAGCAGTCTCTTGATGAGTGTTTTGTAAGAAAATATCAAAATACATATGGTTTTTTTTATTGCTAATTGTTGTATTAAAAAAATATTCTGTTTTTGAAAGATTCTACTTCTAGCAGTTTGATGATAAATAATACTTTGAAGTAGTAACTTATTGCTATTTAGAATGAAAATTTTAATATTTACAGCTACATTCAGTATTCATCCAATGTAATAAAATTTTATTTACCAAAATTTTTTATACAAATAATAATAAAATAAATTTATTTAATTGTTTTCATATAAAGATATATTAGGTTGCCATAATCTCTGTCAAAATTGTATTTCATATTCTAAATTTTATCTAAATATATAATTTATATAAACCCTCCATTAGGAAATTATATCAAAATTATTTTTCTCAAATTACATCAAAATGGTTGCCAAAAAATTAAAATAATGTGCCTTCTGGTTTTATAAGCATATTAATATGGATGAACTATTGCCATAGACACAATTTAGGAATGAAATAACTTGCATTCCCAAATTGAATTGTACCTAAGGCAGTAGTTTATCTATATTAATTTTATTACAATCTGATGATGAAAGTTTTCTCATTGGAGTGGAACAAAAAATGTTAAAAAAACAATTAAATGAAATTCAGTCCTGAGTTACAAGTGAAACTATTGTGGAGCAGTTTTTTGCATTTATCAGGTGAAAATACATGCCTCCAACAATGGGTCTAAATTTTTCGATTGCTGAAATTTGTTTTTAAATTCTGTCTTAAAGTGAGAAAATGTAAATGGATTGTATTTGTAGAATTTGGATTATTTTTCATCAAATCTTATTGATTCTGCTTTCTATTTGATTATATTTTAGTAATCTTGTTTTGATTTTGGGGAGAAAGAAAATTTGTTTTTGAAATTTTAACTAAAACGTGGAATTTTAATATGATGAAATGTAAAATTTATAAAATTGAAAAAATTTAGCCAATAATATAAAAATTTTGGTTAATTCTGTTAAAATATAAAATATTTTTACTTATTTCATTATTTATTGTTTTACTTTTACATATAATTTAGTAAAATATGAGAAAATCCTAATGTAAACAACCCCAGATTATAAAAAGAGGTGTGATAAAATGACTTGGCACTTTTATGGTGCCAAGTCATTTTGTGGGAAATTGCAGCCAAGCCTACTTTATTGCGCTGCATGTGGCATTGGGTGTAGAGTGTTAACAAAGTATCTCAAGATCAATTAGAGTAAAGTAGAAAATGCTAAAGCTGTTTGTGTACAATTGTAGATGATTTTCATATATGCCACGTTTTTGGATATAAATTCAAAAATTTATAAAAAAATTAAATAAAAATTATTGAAATGAAGAAAAATATATCAATAAATATATTTTATTAAAAAAAATGACAAAATTTTAATAAGTTTTTGTCACTTTTTTATTTATTAAGTTAATTAATTAATGAAAATTTGCTTAATACTTATTTTTTTTATTGATAATTTTTTAAAATATTATCCGATTTTTTTCATTCCTACCTTATTTTATTTATAAGACATGCTGCTATTTAAAAATAATAAAGATTTCATAGAAAAAAAACATGTTTTTCTGATTTTATATAATGAATGATAAGTTGTGAAAGTAATAAAATTCAAAAAATATTTTATATTATTATAAAGACAATAGAAAATGTAAAAATTTCAAAAAATTTTGATGAAAATTAAGCAATATTTCATAATTTTAATTTTTTGCACATTAAATAGGTTTATTATGTAAACATTGATGAACTCAACAGGTTAAAGCTTATGTACTTATATATCAATAATAATGAAGAATAAAAATTATTTTAATGTTTATATGACATAAATAATTTCTTTATTATTATAATTTGCTTAAGTTTTCATCTGTTTAGATAGGTAAATCCTAGTTTAATCATAAACTATTGGCTTTTTTTTATTGGCCTTTACTTAATTTTATTATGGTCAAATTGCATTGCTGAAATGAACCTTGATTTTAATATAATATCTAGATAAAATTGAATATTAATTTATTAAGTTCTTATTTTAGGAGCATACTCGTCAAATGAATTAACTCATAATGTTAAGAATTTCCTGTATTTCTTTAAAAGTATTAAAATTAAGAAATATAAAGTACTCCTTAACATATAATAACATTGACTTATGACATGCGATTATAATATAATTGATAATTCTGTGATTGGTCAATGCAATTCATTTGTGTATGAGTCCATGCACAATGGCCTGATGTATCAAAATTAGCCTTTTCTTGACTGGTTCCTGTAATTTTCTGTTCATTAAGTTTATTATAATAAAGTATAATGTCCTAATAAAAATTGATAATGGGAAACCCATCAATTTAGAATACTTTCAATTTCTGACTATTCCATCTTATGAACAGTACAAACAGTTTTCAAGTTATGAGCTTAAATATAGGTAGTGCTTAATTTACAATGGAGTTTAAACTGAACCCCATTGCAAAACAAGGATTACCTATAATTAATTATAATTTTGCTGTTCATAAAAGACAGCAAATTTTTTAATAAAGTATTGAATTTTATTGTGATATTTCTTTTCAGAAAAGTATGCATGGAAAATACTAAAATCAATGGATTAATCAATTTTTTTATTTTTGAATTAGTGAAAAATGAAAATATATACTTATTTTACATAGAAAGAAGAAAGAAAAGGAAATATATTCACAAGTGCTGTTCCTCCTTGGTTATGGGAAGATGATAAAGTTAAAAATAATTTTGGTCATACCTCATTTTCTGTAATTGGTCCTACAGAAGATGATTTTCTTAGTCATTGTATGTATAACTATGCCACAATCAAATATTTAAAAAGTTAACCAATCATATATATCATATTAATGCCTGATATATTTTATTAGTGGCTAAAGAGAAAAAGAAACATCTTAATCCAAAAAGAGTTGGTGTCAATTTTGATCATAATGCTAAAACTTCAGCTAATTGGTTACCTTTATTTGGACGAGTTTGGAATAATAGCAGAAGACTTCAGTCAAGGTAATTTCAATGTTTAATTTTTAGAGATGATTATCAGACTGGTTTTTTAAGTAGGTAAGTTGTTACTAAAAGATGAACTTTTAAAACCCTCAAATTTCAATTGGGAGTGAGACGGATTCTTAATAGAACAGGAACATAAAACCTTTATTCATAGACATTTGTATGAGTATATTAGGATCTAGATTTGTTTCAATTGTTTTTCATCTTTCATTAGTCTGTTGGCATACAAGTGGTTTACTTACTGTAAATTAGTAAATCACTAAGTAAGTAAAATTAGATGGCATATATTTCATTAAATCATAAATATTTTAAAGAATTGATTATTACTGACCTCAAAAAATATGTATTGAAACACAGATATAAGATTCCAATTTGTTATAGAGAGGTTTTGCTCAATCATAAATTAAAAAAATTTTTTCAAACGGTAACCCTGTGACAATTTTAAAAAATAACAATTATTTTAATTATAATAGCTTAATAAAATATAATAACATATAATAACTTATATATATTTATTATATATAAGTTAATAAATTAGTATTAAAAATTAATGAACTTTTTACTTATTAAGGTTTTGCCATTATCAGCACATACCGTTTTGCAAGTTTTTTCTTTCTAATGTATAATAAAAATGTAAGGAAACTGCATATTCCATTATGGTTTTGATTTGAAAATGTTGTAATACTGAATAGTGTAGAGAAGTAAAACAATTTAGATACATGACTTTGGGTAACTTACTATTACTGGGTCTTTCTCACACAGGAATGATCACATGTGAGAAAGTTAACACTTATCATATTTAGGTATATATCAGGCTGTAATAAACTTTATTTACATTAATTCCTGAATTTATATTCATCATGTTTTTTATATTGATGATTTCAATATTATAGAAATTTCTTTCTATAATTGTGATATCTTGAGTGTGAGGTGTTCATTCCTGACCCAAATACTGTCTTGTTGACTGACTCATTCACCCGGTTTACTTTCTGTGTTAAAGTCAGCTGTAAACCTAATAGCTATATTTGTTTGTCATTCTGTAAGAGCTGCACCATAACCCACCATATTAGTATCATATCAGTTAAGATCATATTATCATATTAGTTAAGATGCTAAACAATGAGAACATTATTAATAAAAATTTTATTAATGTAAACTAAACAATCAAGAAGAATCTTAAGAAAATACAAAATAGGAACAGAAATGCTAAAATCTTGCATACAATAATTATTAAGTTGTATAGTTGCTTTTATCAAACTTTTCTTCATTACACCAAAACACTGTCAAAATGAAGATATAGTTTAATGAAAATAACAGTTCCTAGACAAAGATGATAATTCACCACTGAGGACAATTCAAATTCCACAAGGTTAACGTAAGATAATGACAACAATGCTCATAATGTAACTGGACTTACATTAACTTGCTCCATCTACAGCACCAGTGGTTGTCCTATTTATTCAGTTGGTCATTTACATGCAAGTGGCCGCTCGATTATCAAATGGAAATCTCCTTGTACAACCTTCAACAAAATTTTCTACTTTATTTTAAAAAAAATTATTTCTAATTATTTTCTTATTATTTGCATAAATAATCATTTCCAAAAAATAATTTTTTTTTGCTTCATTTTTTCTTTTGACCTCCTGTCCATAGCAACATTTCAGTTGTTCCAAAATGGCTGATCAAGTAGGTCCTCACATTATTATTTTCTATGTGGAAGAAGAATATTATTAGAGCAATTGTTAATACTACAGTTATGATTTTTATATTGTAAATATAATGGAGAGTTAATTTTGTTTAATCAGAGTGCTGCTTTGGGCTTTTTAATTCTAATTTTTACTTTTTTTTAGATTTCACAAATATATGTATCTGATATCAATATATTGATATATTGATACCAATAGCATTGATACCATTAAAGTATGCTTTTAATTTTTATTAAAATCTTTTGAAATTTTTACAGTTTATTATTTTTTTTTATTCTCTTTCTAACAATGTTAGTATTTTTATATGAAAATTTAGCCATCCAACAAAATAATTGCTATTTTTGGATAGCAGCTGATCTTCTGAATAAAACAAAACCACAAATAACCATATTTTCAAAAAGAAAAAAATAATAATAATACCAATTAATATGCAAATTTTTATTAAAGAATATTAAGATATATTATGTAATTAGTTCAAAATTTATATAAATTTATTGAAATATTGTTGTCATTATTATTAATAATTTATATTTAGTGATAAATTTTTACTTTATTAAATTAAAAATTATTTAAATACTTTATAAATTTTCAAAAAGCAAATATATACATAAATGTCTCTTTTCATACATAAACAGCTATAATATTCTTTACTTTGCTAAAATTATACAACAACTGGTTTAGTTTGGCCTCACTCTCATATCACACTTCCCAAAGTGCTATAAGCTTGGCAGGAAAAATACAGGAAAAAAATGGCTGCAAATAAAACAATAAAACTGCCTTGCTCATTTTAATGGCAGATGTTTGTTTACATTTATATTTTCTTATTTATTTGCAAAAATATAGTGAAAATGATATTTTACATCAATGAATAATAAATAATAATGCAAATTTTAATAGAATTAGTAAATATTTTCGTATTATCTGTAATATTTTTTTTATTTTAACATTTTATAATACATGGAAAAAATTTTAGAAATTAATTTTATATCAACATATAATTGAAACGATATGAATACAAAATAGTCTGGAACAGCATTCAGCAACCTTTTAGTATTGTTGTGCCAAAATAATATTGCAAAGCCACTCAATGTACCAACTAAAGCCATCATATTTTTATATACAACTATTGAAACAAATAAATTTGATCTTGTATTAATATGTTTCCAATGCATTAAATAACTATTCTATTTTTTTGTAGGTTATTCAATATTTTTATATAAATAAGAACAAATACAAATATTACGTTTTGCAAAATTTAAGTTCTGAACATATTATTTTGAAATTTTATTATAAAATCACCATATGTATATATTTTGTTTTAAAATAAAAAGTCTAATATTTTGAAGAACAAAGCAATTAAATAATTCAAACATAAAACATGTTATTAAAATTTTAATATAAGTAATCATTGTTTATTATTGATATGAATCATTAATCAATCAATGGGACCCTTGTCCTTGCTTCTTCTTGGCTAATTGTTCAATATCAGATATGTATTTGATCACTTAACTTCACATAAGTTTCTGAATGCATATGTGTTAGGCAACTTCTTTGTAAACTTAAAACAGCTTCCATGTATGAGAAAATTTGTTCCTATGTATAAGTTGATCCAAAAACTGAAAGCAGAGCAAATGCAACTTTCTTCAAATAGATAAATGCTTCAGACAGAAATGCCCAACAATTGAGGATGTCAGCTGACTTTTTCAAACAGTTTCCTTCAAGAGTTTTCCATAATTCTACAAATTTTATTGTCCATAATTCAGATGCCTTGAATTCAATGTGCTGTATTTCAAAATTGTCAACATTCATCTAATTGAAAATAAATACAGTGGTACCTCGACTTACAAGTTTAATTTGTTCCATGACGGAGCTTGCAACTTGAATCACTCGTATGCCAAATCAATTTTTCCCCACTGAAATGAATTGAAATGCCATTAATCCATTCTGGACCCCCCAAAATACTGCATTGTTTTGTTATATGTTTTTAAATAAGAAAAAATGTGCTTAATATTAACACAATACAATAGAATATTCTGCAAGAAACTGGTTTTATTACATATAATATACAGCATCTACCATTGAGATCAGACTACTTGAAGATATTAGAGAGAAATATAACAGCTGAGTTAGTATATATCTCTTTAATACAGTATTGTGAAATTCTATCAGAATTCTGCAAATTAATTTCATTACAGTACTTAACGAAGGTCTCTCACACACTGTTAACCCCTAGAATTCTAGAATCATCTAGAATTCGTGTAAGATTTAATGCCACTAGGCCTAATCGTTTTTTATCTGTATTTTATTTTCTAGAAATATGAAAGTGCTAAAAAAATTCTAATCTGTCGGAGAAGTATACAGAACTAATAAGTATACTGTATTTTGCTGTTAATATTTTTCTGCATTAATTTTTATTTCAAGTAGTAATATTAAGAGGTTAACAAAAGTCTATCACAGGGGCAAAGTAAATGCCACCCGGGGCTGATGTTATGCTCCGGGCGGCACTTACTTTGCTGCTAGCCACTGCTCGTAACATGAATTTTAGCTCGCATCTCGAAGCAAGAAAGACGGCTCGTATCTCGGAACACTCGTAAGTCGAGGTACCACTGTATTAAGTTTGTGTTGTATGTCAGATTTTAAATGATTGTAATTAGATTTATAATATTTTATGTAAATAATTAATTAAGTACAACCAATTCTGTTTTTACATGATAAATATGTTCCCAAAGAATATGTGTAAAAAATATCTATGGAAAATATATGCAGAAAAAACAAATTCCATGTTGAAGTTATATATCATTGCTGCACCTTCAAAATCTGACAAACAGAAATAAATAATTTTTCAGGAAAAGAAAAAAATGGTTTATTTCGTATCTAATAGTTTATATAATAAATGCATTAGATTTGATGTTAATGTGTATTCTTTTAGAATATTCATTTATTTTAGCCATGAAAAACATTTAATGTGGAAAAAAATCCACATACCTTTTTGTTTTGAGTAGTAAAATCTGATACATGTATAGATTGTACTGTACATAGCTGTTTTTGTTGAATAGCATGCTAAATAAATTTCATAATATTTAATGCACATAACTGATTTTACAATAGGAAAGGAATAAAATTATGCAACTAAAATTTATATACAATTATAAATTTTTTGATTGATATACAATACTTCCCTTGTATCCAAGATTTAATGCTGTTATGTGAAACTGTGAATAATGCCAATGCTACAAAATATTATTTGCGTTGGCATTTCTATCTAAAACGTATTTCATTATCATTTTCCAATCAAGGCAAAACATTAGTACATGTCACCATTAAATCATTTTAAAACATTAATAATTCTCTATTGTAAAGATTGGAGTTAAAAGTTTGAAAGAGAAGGAGAAAAAATTTTACAACGGAAGTAAATTATTTGCAACTGCTGATGAGTTATCGTAAAAATTATAAAAATAATGAGGGAATTTATTTATCAATAGTAATTTATTAATGCATTTGTGTCAATTATTGTTGTATACATATTGTTTGCTTTAAAAAATATGAACTGTATTTTGTTTTAAATGTGGTCTGCTGATATCTAAAATTGACCAGAAAACATTAATTAAAAATAAATGTGACAAGAAGGTTGTTGTCTGTTTTAGTTACTTACAAGTTGGAATTTGATCATCATAGAATATACATCCTGTTAAGATTAATTGTACTTTTCTATAATGAACAATACAAAATCAATTTTTTGCACTCTTTCGAAACTAACAAGTAAATGAAATTTCTGCATTTATGACAAAATAACTTTAATGGGATTATAGAAACAAAATTACTCATATGTAATAATTTAAAAATTAATAAAAAGCAAATTTCAAAGATCTGGATCACTTGTAATGCAATAAAATAAAAACAATATATCAAAAAGTTATCGTAAAAGTGATGATAATCCCTGTGCATATATGGCTTAAGGAACTGAAGATTTTTAAACTTTTTTTCCTAGGTTCTTAACACTTGCAAAGTCGCTAATTCTATCAACTTGAGAATAAACAAATACTTAAACCTAACGGTTACACGACTCTGCAAAATCCAGAGTTCTGCCTGAGCTCAGGTCTTTTA